>ML809017.1:17618-27621 GCA_009831015.1 Picea engelmannii
CATAAGCTTGTTTGACAAAACGTTCTTCTCATTGTCTTTAATTTTGACCTAGTTCTAAGGCTGACGTCACACTAATTCTGCAATAGTGACGCAACAACAATATTTATATGAGCAGATTTGTGATGTTTATTGCATTGTGATAACACAAAGATTTGATTTTACACATTGAATGCCAGCATCTCTTGTGTATTTATTGAAGAAGTGACATAGAATATAAGCTTTTATTGTAATCATTGACTTCGTCAATAATTACTTTCATTAATGCTCATATATATACAAGATAGTCATTGATATTGTGAAGTACTAACCACTGCAGCACACTCTTTTAGTTTATTTTCCTTGTCTCGCAAACAGGTGCCATCCAGTGGAATATCTTCTTCTTTTTTGACTATCATATTGGCAGTAATCTGTGAAGGGAAGCTTAATCTTAACCTTTGAAAGCCTTAAACCTTGATCCTTCTCCCAGATTACTAGGGACGTCTCCCTTGGGATTAGCCACCCTAAATAGAAAGAGCTCCCCATCGAGGTGACAGTGGGTGGGGAAGCTCCTGTTATGCCAGTTTGAAGCCTTGACTCAAGCTACCTAAACCCTTCCTACAAACTGTGCGATAACAGGAACTAAGCCACCCTTTTTCAGAAACAGTCCTCAAGAACAACCATCTTTTAGAGATCCCAGGAAGGATGAAGTGGGTGCGAAAATGCCAAGACCGCCACCTATAGAATGTTGGGGTTGTAAAGGAAACCATAGGTACAAATATTGCTGCCACATAAATGACAAAGTGAGAGCTATCCACAATTTTCAGCAGGCTGAAATAGTGGAGGAAATGGGCAGTAGAATACCCAGGATCTATGCAACTCTGGACAACAAGCAAGAAAAATATCAATCACACATGATTGAAGTGGAAGGTATGATTAACAACCAACCATTTACTATTTTAATTGATTCAGGGGCTAGCCATAGTTACATAGACCCTAGAGTTGTGGAAAGTTTTCAATTGTCGAGAAGCAAACATGAAAAGTCTTGGTTAGTGCAGCTGGCTACAGGAACCAAGAGTTAAGTCATTGAGTTAGTTAAGTCTTGTCCCGTGGACATGAATGGACTGAGCACAAAGGATGAATTGAACATTCTGCCTTTAGCTTCTTATGACTATCTAATTGGGATGGACTGGTTGGACCAACACCATGCCATCTTGAACTATCGTAATAAGGGATTCACTTGCTTGGATGAGGAAAGAAATCAAAAAATAGTCCAAGGAATTCCTAGAGCTGTTGTTGTCAGAGAAATCTCAGCAATGCAGCTGAAGAAGTGGTTCAGGAAAGGCTATCAAGTATTTGCAGCCCCCTTGGAGGAAGCACCTGAGGATAAGGTGTCAAAGATCGAAGACCATGTGGTACTAAAGGAGTTTGAGGATATATTTTAAGAGGTACCCGGACTACCTCCAAAAAGAGATATTGACTTCTCTGTAAACTTGATTCCTGGAGTAGCTCTAGTGTCGAAAGATTCTTACAGAATGAGTACACCATAGCTGAAAGAACTACAATTGCAACTTGAAGAGATTTTGAAGAATGGGTATATATGACCAAGTGTGTCACCTTGGGGTGCCCCAGTCCCGTTCGTGAAGAAGAAGGATGGGACGTTGAGATTGTGTATCGATTTCAGACAATTGAACAAAGTAATTGTAAAGAACAAATATCCTCTGTCGAGGATTGATGACCTCTTCGATCAATTGAAGGATGCGAATATATTTTTGAAGATAGATCTCAGGTCGGGATATCACTAGGTAAGAATAAAGGATGAAGACATCAACAATACCACCTTTAAAACAAGGTATGGTCATTACGAGTTCATAGTGGTACTGTTTGGGTTGTCGAACTCTCCCGCTGTTTTTATGTGCTTGATGAATGGTGTATTCAGGGACTATCTAGACAAGTTTGTCAAATTCTTCCTGGATGACATTCTAGTGTATTCCAAATCAGAGGAAGAGCATGAACAACATCTGAGGATGGTGTTGTAGGTGATAAGAGAGCACCAATTGTATGCCAAGTTGAGCAAGTGCTCGTTTTATCAGGAGTAGATCCATTACTTGGGGCATATTATTTCGAAGGATGGGATAGTTGTAGATCCTGAAAATATTATGGCCATCAGAGAATGGTCAGCACCAAAGAACATGACAGAAGTTAGATCCTTTATGGGTCTAGCTGGTTATTACAGAAGGTTTATCGCAGGGTTCTTGAGGATATCTCACCCTATCACTTCCCTGCAAAGGAAGGAGAAGAAATTTCAGTGGACAGAGGAATGTGAGAGAAGCTTCCAACGATTGAAGCAACTGTTAACCAATGCTCCAATCCCGAGGATTGCAGATACGAATGAAGACTTTGTAGTGTGCACAAATGCATGCAAAGAAGGACTGGGAGGAGTCCTTAGTCAGAATGGATTCGTAATTTGTTATGAATCCAGAAAGTTGAAAGAGAACGAAAGGAACTATACAACTCATGATTTGGAGTTGGCAACAATAGTACATGCTCTAAAGAAATGGAGGCATTACCTCATGGGAAGGAGGTTTGAACTGAGGACAGGCCATAACGATTTGAAGTATTTGTTTGACCAGCCAACCTTGAATGCTAGGCAGAGTAGGTGGCTGGAGTTTATTTGTGAGTATGACTTTGATATCAAGCATATCAAAGGAAAGGAAAACAAAGTGGTTGATGCACTTAATAGGAGAGTGCATGAATTTCATGTTACAACTATTAGCATGTATCGAACTGATATTAAGTGAAGAATTTTGGAGGTTGCAAATGCAGATTTTCAATACAGGGATTTGGTAGCAAAGCTACAACAAGGTAAGATGCCACAGAAAGTGGAAAATTATAAATTGGAAACCGATGGAACACTTCTGCACAAGAACATAATTTATGTACCTAATGTCCAGGACTTGAAACTTATGATTTTGAATGAAATGAATAAAGTGCCTTATGCTGGGCACCATGGATATCAGAAAACCGTGGCAACAGTCAAGAGCCATTACTTTTGGCCAAGTATGAAGAAAGAGATTGCAGAATACATCGCTAGATGTATGGAGTTCCAGAATGTTAAAGTTGAGCACAAGCACCCAACATGGTTTCTATAGCCTTTACCCATTCCTGAGTGGAAGTGGGAGGTAGTGACAATGGATTTCATCACAGGATTGCCCAAAATAGGCAAGAAACATGATTCAATCATGGTGGTCGTGGACAAGCTTACGAAATATGCCCATTTTATTCCACTAAAGACTACTCACAAGGCAACTAACGTTGCTGATATTATGTGAGGGAAATAACACGATTGCACAGTATTCCCAAGACAATTGTGTCTGACAGGGACCCAAAATATTTTTATCTGACAATGTCTGACAATTGTGTCTGATAGTGGTGTGAAAGGTATATTTTTATCCGAAGTTCCTGGAAAATGGAACACATACTTGATGGAGTGCATGCAACCTGATGGGCGACATGTGTCAACCCAGCCCAATAATTGAGTCGTGATGGGGGTTTGTCTCCATTCCGGTGTCCGCTATCTGAACCGTATTGCCTCTGTGTCTGATCTTTGCATACCCTCTTGTAACACTGAAACCAGAAAACCATGATGCTTTCCTGGGAAGCCAACACATCCTCTGTCTGAACCATTTGAGTCTGTGTTCGATTCCTTTTCACGCACCCTAAAAACCAATAGAAAACCCGTGGACTGAGTCATGTCTCTTGTGTGTCCTGTGAACCCAGTTTATCCACACTGCAAATCCGAGTTCGTTCTTAACCGTTTGGGTTGTTGTCTTCTATGAAACTTGAGCATACCGTAATTTTCTATGCCGTGTGTGTTATAACTGTGGGTTGTTGTGGCCACATAGTCCCTTGGCTGAGTGTGAATTGTTGACGTCATATGTTCCTTGCTGAGACTTACTGTTGTCCTCCTTGTGCTGGAACGGAGCTGAAGAAGCATGTTGTCAGGCATGTGGGAAACACTCTCTCCAGGTGAGAGAGGTGGTTGTGGTTGATGAAGTAGGTTTTTAGGCCTATGAGCGACTCTCTCTAGGTGAGAGAGTGCGTGGAGGAAGTGAGAAATCCTGGAAGGGGTCCTGTAGCTACCATAGAGCTCGTATAATTCCGGTCTGGCCTGTTGCTAAAGCCCAAGGTAAGGGAGGTTTAGTAGCCAAAGGACTGGTCGGTGTGATAGTGAAGGTGTATACTCCTGGGGTGGGACAGGCATGTGGGGAATCAGATTTTGTGAGCAGTGGGCATAAGTGGCTCCTGGGAGATAATCCATGCTTATAAACTGTGTGTCTTCCTGTTGACCTTGCCTAGCCTAGGATTCCCTTGCCCAGTGGAGCTTAGTCCCAGCTCAGGGGTGACCTACTGTTGAGAGTGATGAGCAACGCGGTCTAAGGCTGGGAGGTTTGTGGAAGGGATACACATATTTGATGGTGTTATTCCAGTTAAAAGATAAGTATTAATTATGTACTTAATTTATATGTGATGCATGTCTGTGTCTTTGAAATGTATCATGTATTCCGTTGCAATTATGAATTACTGTTAATTCCATTATTTATGTATGTTAGTAGTAATCCTGTGATTACTCTGTATTGTTTGGTTAATTTTCATTAAATATGCATGCTATATATATATATGTATGAGATTGTTCCGCGTAGTAGCGTTTCCCGACAGTGGAGTTGATGGTAGGGGATGTTAAAGGGTGCCTTTGTAGAGGGCGTGATGCACCTTCATTTTCAATGCATCCTTTTTCCAATCCCATTTATATCCCATTAATTAATTAAGGTCCAAACACTAGTTACTCCCTAGGGTGAATCGATTAGCTTGGGGGGCAGTACCAAAGTGTCTCTTGAAAGGAGAAGTACACATAGTGCCAGTGGGGTATAGTCTATCTTGTAACACACTTTGTGTAAATCCCTCAATCAAGAGGGACATTTATGTTGTGTGTTTGCTTTTGCAGGTCTTTGATTTTTTAGGAGAAGCTTTTCATTTCTCTCAAGACCTATTTTGGAAAGAATATGGAAGGTTCATAATCAAACTTTTATCTTTTTCCAGCCACTAGCCTCTGGGATTTCATCCCCTTCTTCCCATGAAGTGAGGGACAACCCTTTCTTGGGTCAGTACACTTGAAAAAACCAAATGGGGAGGAGATGAGGGGATGACATGTGGAAAGTGACAAGTATGGTCAAGAATGGCATGATGACTCGTCAAAAGAACCCCCCAATAGCATACCTATCTGTAAAGGTGAACCATCTACTAAGGCGCAATGTCAACCACCAAAGTGAAACAAGGCAAATAGCATAATGTCCAAGCAAATGTCACATAATCAAAAGTAGTAATAGATGCAACAAAATTAAATGCCTCAAATATTGAAATGACACTCACCGTAATGCTTGACTTGTACCTCATGGAGCAAGACCCATGTCTTTCAGAGGCCAACTGATATGGTGGATACCGTCATGATCAACCTAGAGTTGTGGTGGTGAGGTGGGTCTCTGTTTGTGCAAGTGGACATTGTTGTTCAGGTTGTCTCTCGATACTCCATGTATGCAACATGAGGGCCTCAAGACATCATCTCCTTAGTTATCCCACAAAATGGGGATAACAAGGTCATTATAGTTTCAAAGATATCTTCTGTGTAAGTTGGGGTTTGTGACTAGTCCTGAAATTAGTCTTAAAGGAGTCATTTTTTTTTTCTATAAATGAATTTCGGTGTAGTTTCAAACTTTGAAATTTTCAAAATCATGAGGAGACATAGCGAATTATATGTTGATTTTTTTTTCCAGAAATTGAATCATTATAATTTGTGAGATATATTTTTTGCAAGTTTAGGATTTTTACTAATCTTGAAATTAGTCTTAAACAAGCCATTTTGGTATTTGTGCTATAAACTTTTATCAGTGAAGGTTCAGACTGTGAAATTTTCAAGAGTTTAAAAAGTCATATTAGAGTACTATGGGCCAAAATTTTAAAGTCATAAGGGTTAAAAGTTCAGAGATATATCAGGACAAAGGTCAACCATCCAAGCATACTCCAAATTAGGGTTTAAAAGGTACATAACTTACAATTGGCATAAATTTTGATTGGAAGATCCATTTTTGGTGATTTAAAATTTTTGAAAAAGAGGAGAATTATTATTTTCTCACATGGCTCCAAAGGATCCTCCAAAAATTACTTCACCAAATAAACCCCTAGATATCTCAACCACGACTCAAGAAGAAAGAGATGAAATTTTCACCAAATTAAAAAGATGGAAAATAAGATGAATGAAAATAGTGCACATATGGAATAGGTGGAAAATAAGATGGGAACAAATGGGAAAGAAGATGGAAGATTTAATGGATAAAAATATGGAGGAATTGCAAAATTCCATTTTACAAACCTTAGATGGGAGGCTTCCTAAGAGTGACACTGTGACGGAAGTGACTTATAAAAATAAAGGTAGTATTCATGTTGAACAACATGTTAGTAATAAGTAATTTTCAAGTGGATTTGACTCTAATAGTGGAGTTAATTATGGTGGGGGTCCTAAATTCAACTTTCCCAAGATTGAATTAAAGAAGTTTGATTGAACAAAGGTCTTTACCTAGGTGAACCAAATAGAGAAATATTTTGAACTGCAAATAATTATGGATGATAAGTAAAGAATTCACATAGAAACTTTGAAATTTGAGATAAAACCATTTTAATGGTATCAATGGGTAGTTAAAAGGAATCCCCCTTTTTATCATTATACTTGGGGTTTATTTACAAGAGACTTAGAAGCACAATATGAGAAAGTTTGGGAACATGATTACTTCACTCAATTGACAAGAATCAAGCACTTAAGTGATATTGAAGATTGTAATTTATAATTTCAAGTATTGGCCACAAGGGTGGATGACATAAGTGATGAACATTTGTTGGAAGCTTTTCCTATGAATTCTTGCAAATATTACTGAAACTATGCAGTTTTCTCCTCATATTTGAGCCAAGAATAAGGTTACACACAATTCTACCATTGGGGCATACACATGAAGCAAAGATCTTTTTGGGGTTCATAAGACAACCATACCTCAACTAACAAGGTTGGAACCTCAAAAAATGGATGAAAGAAGAGCAAAGGGACTATGTTTCAATAATGACATCGAGTACAGTAAGGGGCATAAATGTGATGAAAATAAATTATTCTACATAGACTGTGAAGAGAAATAAGATCAAGAGTTGGAACCACCATAAGATCCATATCTAGAAGAGACTACACCAACAATATATTGTCATGCATTGGACGACCTCAGTACTCCACAAACCCTCAATATACAAGGATACATCAAAAAGAAAAAAAGTAACAATGTTGATAGATTCTGGTAGTACCCATAACTTCATTAATTACATATTAGCAAAAGATCTCAATTGCTTTCTATTTCCAGCACCAGAGTTTCAAGTAATGATTGTAGATGGAGTTACCATAAATTGAGCTAGGAAGTAACATAATATTAAGCTCAATATGGGGGAGTATTTTTTGGATAGTCCTATGATTTCCATCCAAATGGGTGGTGTTGATGTTGTATTAGGGGTCCAATGGTTACAATCATTGGTAACAATGGACTTTAATTTTCAATATCTTTTCATGATATTTTCCTCAAATGGAAAGGAAATTGAGCTTATAGGTATTCAAGGGAAACCCTCTAAGGTGATAAGCACTAATATCATGGAAAAATTACTCAAAAATGGACACCATGGTGTAATTGCACAATTGTGCTCACTTGATGTTTGAACATCTATATCCGTTGCTCCATTAGATCTCTAAATAGTTATCAACAATAATTCCAGGTTACTTGATGAAATTCCTAAGGGTCTTCCACCTACTCGAGATAATGACCATGTTATCCATTTGCAACCAAGAAATGTACCACCTAACATTAGGCCTTACAAGTATCCATATGCACAAAAGAGTGAAATTGAGCGCATGATCCAAGAAATGTTGGAGGTCAACATCATTCAACCTAGCCAAAGTTCTTTCTCTTCACCAATGGTGATGGTTACAAAAAATTATGGTTCATGGAATACCCGTCCATATTATAAACAACTCAACAAAATGATCATCAAAGATAAGTTTCATATTCATATAATTGATGAATTATTAGATGAATTGCATGGAACAATTATCTTTACTATGTTGGATCTTTGTTCAAGATATCATCAAATCAGGACGAGGCAAGAAAACTTTCCCAAAACAAACTTTAGAACACATGAAGGTCATTATGAGTTTTTGGTTATGCCATTTGGACTTACTAATGCACCTTCAACATTTCGAAGCTTGACAAATTCTATTTTCAAGCCCTTCCTTAGAAAATGTGTGTTAGTATTTTTTGATGACATGCTAATCTACAACAAATCTTGGGAAGAGAATGTACAATAGGTTGACAGAGTATTACAACTATTTGAAGAACAATAACTTTATGCAAAGCCTTCCAAGTGTGCCTTTGGGGTTCAAGAAGTGGAATATTTGGCTCATATTATATCTCATGAAGGTGTAAAAATGAACCCTAACAAAATTAAATCTATGAGGGAATGGCCAATTCCCAAAACCTTGAAGAAACTTTGAGGATTATTAGGATTGACGGGATATTACTGCAAGTTTTTCAAGAATTGTGCTCAAATAGCAGCACCTCTAAGAACATTATTAAAGAAGGAAGCATTTTCTTGGACTGAATCAACAACCAGAGATTTTGAAACACTTAAGGAGGATATGTGTGCAATTCCCATCCTGGCCACACTTGAATTCACAATTTTTTTTATTTTGGAGTGTGATGCCTTAGGCCATGGAATTGGTGCAGTTTTAATGAAAGAAGGAATCCCCCTTTCCTTTGAAAGAAACCAACTTAAAGGAAAAAACTTTCTCAAACCCATTAATGAAAAATAAATATTGGCCATACTACATGAAATTAAGAAATGGTGCCCTTACCTAATAGGAAGACACTTAAAAGTAAAAACAAATCGTGATAGTTTGAAGCACTTCTTCAAGCAATGATTATCTTCAAAAGAGAAATACGAATGGGTTACAAAGATTCTAGGTTATGACTTTGAAATTATCTACAAAAAAGGAAAACATAATGTTGTGGCAAATTCCCTTTCAAGGAAAGAATAAGAAATAGGAGGTTAATTATGTGTTATTTATATTTCACAATCTTATTGGGTGGAAGAAGCAAGGATAGAAAGGAATCAAGATCAAGAGGTATGAAAGATCATTCAACAAATACAAGAGAACCATATTTCATTAGATATTTTTGTATGGAAGAATGATTTCCTATAGTATCATGATCACCTATATTTATGTAAGAATTCCAAACTCAAATAGAAGGTCCTTCTGGAATTGCACTCTTCTCCTATAGAAGGACATTCAAGATTCTTGAAAACGTACCACAGGATCAAGGAGGATTTTTTCTGGGAAGGTCTTAAAACTGATGCTCAAAATTTTGTGTCAAAATGTTTGGTCTGCCAACAAAATAAGAGAGAGACAAACAAGATGTCAGGTCTCCTACAACCATTAGCTATACCAAGTCAATGTTGGGAAGAAATTTCAATGGATTTTATTACAGGTTTGCCCAAATCTAAAGGAAATATTGTCATCATGGTAGTAGTGGATTGACTAACAGAGTATGCCCAATTTTTGTCTCTTTCTCATTCTTTTAAAGCAAGTATAGTAGTCGCACCATTCATGGAAACAATTCAAAATCTACATGGAGTCCCCAAGATTATTATAAGTCATAGAGATCCAATTTTCATTGGCAATTTTTGGACTAAGTTATTTTCTTGTTTGGGCACTCAATTGGCTCACAACTCATCTTAACATCCTCAATCCGATGGGAAAAATGAGATTGTGAATACATGTCTAGAAGGATATCTTCATTTCTTTGCATCTGATAAACATACACAATGGGTCAAGTGGTTTCTCTTGGTGGAATGGTGGTACAACACATCCTTCCATACTTCATAAAAA
>ML809017.1:41381-76414 GCA_009831015.1 Picea engelmannii
AAAAATGGCCCTAAGTGTAGTCGACCTAGGCCTAAGACGTCTCTCTCTTCTTGGTCTCTAGATAGTACGACTAGAAATAAATGAAGAAAGGAAGGGAGTGTAGCAACGACTAGGCTCTCTCCTTCTTCAAATGGTTGAAAACTTTCTCTCAATGGGGACATGAGACAAGGACCTACTTGTGTGCTTGTCACCTAGGTTTTTGTTCATCAAAATCATAAACATATGCAAGAAATTAAACTACAACTATTTATTCAAGAAGTTTTGCAGAAAAAATACTTACAATTCACCAAGAAGAAGCAATGAAAACCCTAGTTGTAACACCTTCCATTAAGAGAA
Organism: Picea engelmannii; assembly: GCA_009831015.1. Classification (NCBI taxonomy): domain Eukaryota; kingdom Viridiplantae; phylum Streptophyta; class Pinopsida; order Pinales; family Pinaceae; genus Picea; species Picea engelmannii. Next base: position 41,718 of record ML809017.1, read on the forward strand.
AAGCCAAAAGATGCCAAAATAGTCCTCCTTCAACAAGTGCGCATCACTAAATCAGCCAATAACCCAAGAGAGGGCACAAATTTCAAACCTCCTTATGGAGTGAGTAAGTTGGGATGAAAAAATGAAGGTGAAAATCCTTCATTTATACCATTCCATGACCTAATTTTACATTTTAGGTCATATAAAAGGATGACAAGGCCAAAATACTAAAATCATATTGTTTTACATTAAAATGTTAAATCTAAACCCTAATCAAGATGAAAAGAGAATAAAATCCCCTCTGAGGGGGACGTTAGCCTCTTCTCGGGCAAATGAAGCATCCTGGAGCAAAACGTTAGCCCTCCTTGGGCTTCTCCAACCTGCCACACGTGCCACTGCTGCACAGTCTGCCTCCCAAGACGTCCAATAGGCTGGATGACATCATGGTCATCAAGGGTGACATCCCAGGCCTTCCAATGCCAACGTTCCACTGAAAAAGGGCCAATCCCCCTAGGTCAAGCTCTGCCAAAGTGCCTCTGGTGGAACGTCCTCTTCTTCTCTGGTGAAAATCCCCTGATCCATCTCTATCCTATCTCTGCCCCCTGATGGGGTCTCAACATCCACCTGATGGGCTCTTCAGCCCCATGGAGGTCCGAATTGATCATCTCCCCATGTGTACCAGTCCAAAAGGGCACCTGTCCGTCGAGCATGGTCCTGCACATCAAAAGCTACGCCCTCCATGGGCTCATCAGTCATAGGGATCATAGCAATGTCAATCACATCTCATCATCAATATTATTAAACATGTGCATAAAATCCCTAATACATCAGTCAACAGCTCAAAGACGTTACACAAGCCTACAATACAAGTCCGGAGAAAAAGACAAGGCGTCCTATTAGGCTAGTGTCCACAGAAGAAGGAAAGTTCCCGGAAGAAAACTTCATCCAAGCCATGTAAGTGGGTGATGTGGTCAGGGGATGTCCAAACATGTGGGGGCAGTGAGGGGCAAGGATGCAAAAAATGTTACCTGTGGGTGCCTTTGTAGAAGGCGAGCTGTACCTGTCATGGATGCATTTTTTCCAAGCCCATTCTTTCCTTTTATTCTTCATTCTTTTATTCTTTTATCTTTTATTGCTTTTTGTTCAAGAGCTAATCAGGGGACACTTCCCTAGCGTGGTGACCAATGGTGACAACGTTACCCACAAGTATTTTCAAAGAAATGAGAAGGCTGGCTCATGATGAGACCCCCTTTCCCTTGGCCATGCAACCAAGAGTCACTACCCTGGCGTGGTGACCAGCTAATGGAAATGTCATACTATTAGATACCCATGGACCTAATAGGCTGACTCATGATGATACCCTCTATCCTATGGTTAGGCATTGTTTTATTATTTTTCCGAGTCCCTCTTGTTTGTTGCTAAGAATATTTTTATTGCTTTCTCAGGGATCCCTCGGCGAAGCATCTCGAGGTTTTATTTTTAGGCTTTTATCTTTTACCATCTTGCTTTTACCTTTTGGGACTTTAGCCACTTCTTCCCACGAGATAAGGTGCAATCCTGAAAATAGGTCAACCCAATGTCTGGACAAGTGGAATGGGATAGGTGAGCGGGAAACAATATGGAAAAGTGGTACTATGATGGGAGCGGATGATGGCTTGTCAGAAATTTTGCTAGTGGCAAACCAAAACCTACAGACACAGGCTTGCTAGGGCACCCTGTTAATCCCCCCAAACATGGTCAAGTGGGCAAGTGTAAGATCCAAGCAGTTGTTAGAAATAAAAGGAATCAGATGCATACATTCAATGGTTTTGATGATCAAAGTGACATATACCATGATGCCCGGACTAATTACCTCATGGAGCAAGAACCTTTTCTGACACAGGACCAAGCCGATGGTGATGGATGTTGTTGCTGCTAACAAGATGAAGATGCTAGAAGAAAGAAAATGTGGGCCCTCCAGGGCCATGCTAAAGTCAATCCTACTCTCGGTACTCCATGTCTAGGACCTGTGGGCCTCGAGACATGATCTCCTAGTTATCCCTGAAAGTGGGGGATAACAAGACCAAGATGTGTGACTTATTTAATTGTGGAAAAGTAGTTATTGGTGGTAAACACTCCAACAATATCCAAGCAAGTAGTTGATTGGACCATATTCAAGAGAAAGGGAAGGAAAAAGTGAAAATACTCAAGAGTGTGGGAAAGTCTACTATTTCTTCAAATCCACAACTCAATAATTCATGAGTTTTAAAATGAATATCTCACAAAATTGTAAACTTTCCAAGTCAAAAAAACCAATCTTGGTTTAGTAAATCTATATTTGTAAACTCCCTCTCAAACAAAAAGGGACAAAATATGAATATCAAACTCATACTCTAAATCTAAATGTCTAAGTATCAAATCTTTTATATATATCATCTGGAATTGGATTGATTGTAATGTATGTACATTTTCAATGTGTACATATAGAATTTAAAACCTTTATTTACCAAATATAAGGAGTTGTTAGAAACTCATATGAGAGAAGGTTTTAAGCCATAAAATAAACCTTTTTTTCCACATAATTTTTTTCTCAAATTATATTAGTAATATAATTTTGTTCTCTGATCAAGAGATTACAAGAATTCGAGCTAAAAGATAGCCCTGAAAAATACTGAAAATTACAGTCCATACTATTCAAATGAAAAGGAGGTTTGAATGGCTGCCAAAAAAGATAGAAGACAATAGTGCTGAGTGTATATTCTGATCTGTTTTATACTTTGAACTGCTCTCTTCAGAGGATAAGGTCTAGAAGATTGATGTAGCTCTCTGAAATGAAATGGAGGTAGAAGTCTTAAGATATTTTTAGGACGTGAGTAGGGCCCTCATGCCCATCAACCCATAGATTGTAAGATATAATTTTAGGTTTCTTTTTGAGAGCAATCTTAGAGAGAAAGTCAACATCTTTGTTGTATTCTTGGAAAGTGTGTTTGTAGTTGAGCTTGGTGAAGGAGGGGAGGAGTTTTTTTATCCTTTCCTTCCAGCCGAGAAGATCAGAGACCTGAAGAGTGCTATTATTGTTGAGCCAGTCAATGATAATTCGTGAGTCCCCAATCAACAAAATTGTGTCAATATCTAGTCTGGAGGTCAAATAGAGGGTGGCCCAAGTGCCCAATTATTCTACCCGGGTGTTGGTGCCTTGTCTGCAGTTAAACTTCCACCTGCAAATTGTGTTTTGGGAGATGTGAATCGTTTCCCCAGCGCCACTCTGCCAACCATTTTGTTGTGATGCTCCATCAAACTATCCCATAAGACTCTTATCCGGAGTGTAGGGCATGTGAATGGTTTTTCCCCCCGACATTTTAGTATGGATAGATCCCCAGGAATAATGCAGGCCCAACGTTTTGTATGCTACCGTGTAGGCAGATGGTGGTCTATTCTCAAAGATGTAGCAATTTCTTTCAATCCATAGATTCCAGCATACCATAGGGGGGAGATTTATGGAGTGAGGTGCGACTTTTAAACAATTCTTCAAGCAAATTGCTAAAGTGGAGCCGTCCCAGGAGAAGTTTAGTTTTAGTGTAGATGATATGTAATTCCAAACTGCTCGGGTAAAAGCAAAGTGGATAAATAAGTGATGGACGGTTTCTTCTTCTTGTAAGCAGAGGTGGAAAACATTCGATTCGATCCTACTTTTTTCACGAGGACATCCCAGGTGTTGATTTTATTTTCGAGGGAGAGCCAGAATTTTTTTTTGATCTTGAGGGGCAAGGACCAGTTCCAGAGTTTGTATTTCCAGCCACCTGTGTTAATGGGCCAGTGGTGGTTTGCGATTTCTTTGTAGGAATTACGAGCAGAAAGGATACATGAACGATCCCCTCCCGTCCAAGTCGACTGATCTTCAAAGTCGTGGAGCTGAGTGCCTGTGTTGGCTAGATGGTGGTAGTAATTGTTCCATTCCGACGCAAGTGTGGAAGGCAGCTCGATATCAGAACTAGTAATCCACTTGTTTAATGGGTAGCCGGCTCGGTGGATCTCTGATCCATGGAGGATGTAGAATATATTTTTAGAATTTAAAATATTAATGAGTTGTGAAGAGAGAAAAGAGTGTTGTTCCATACCCACAATGCAATCCTTGCCCAGGAGGATTGAGTGCCCCGATCCCGAATTCCATCCAAGGGAAGATTGTATCCAGCACACTGATTTGTTGAGGTTCTTCCAGAAGTTTGAAGATGATCTGGTAGGATACACTGGTGATTTGAGCTAGGAGACCATGGTAGTGTGTGATAAATATTTGTCTTTTAAAACAGAGTGCCAGATCCATTTTTGTGTAATGGCACGCCATAGAGTATTGGTCGCCAGTGCTTGTGTAGAGTGGGAGAGGTTCCTAATCCCCCAACCTCCTTTACTTTTGGGTTTAGCAAGCGTTTCCCAGTCACAAAGATGTTGTCGATGGTGGTCTGAGCATCTGGACCAAATAAAATTGAAGGAGATATTTCTGAGCTTATCTAGGACTAAGGTTATATATGGCAGATCCTTGATGAATCAGGCTCTTCTCACAGTGGTCAGACTGCTCTCAAGGTGGCGACCACCGCACACTACCATTCCTTCTATGCAGCTCCACCCTGCAACCATCTACATGACTCCGTTAACGTTGCTATCATCTTCCCACAATTTGTCACAATTGAGGATAAAATTCTACTGGACAACCCCTACACACTTTAGGAGGTTCTTGGGGCTCTAAAATCTTTCAACAAAGACAGAAGCCCAGGCCCCGATGGGTGGACTGTCGAATTTTATTTACATTTCTTCGACTTGGTAGGGTCCGATCTGCTAGAACTTGTAGAGGACTCCAGGATGAGGGGAAGAATAACTGGTGCTCTCAATTTGACATTCTTAACGCTCATACCCAAATAAAATAATCCATCAACCTTTGGGGACTACAAGCCGATTGCCTTATGCAATCTTTGTTACAATTTGATCACAAAAATCATTGCAAACTGGATCAAACCCATCCTCTCGAGATCTCTCTTTGGAGAACAACTCAACTTCTTAAAAGGGAGGCAGATTTTAGACGCCATTGGCATCGCTCATGAGTTCCTCCACAACATCAAGACCAAAAAAAACAAAGGCTCTCATTCTAAAACAAGATCTGAAAAAAGCCTTCGATTGTATTGATTGGGACTACCTCAAAATTATCCTCATCTAGTTTGGCTTTAGTCTATCCTTCATCAACTGGATCATGAGTGGAGTGACATCTGTAAATTTATCTATCTTAGTAAATGGTGAACCCTCCCCATTTTTCCGTAGTGGTAGACGTTTGAGGCAGGGCTGCCCTATCTCTCCTCTCATCTTCATTCTGTCCATGGAAGGTCTCTCACTGCTCCTCAAACATAAACAAATTGAAGGGAAGATCACTAGTATAAAAGTATCTAGAGTTGTTAAGATCCTACAACTTTTGTTTGCCGACGACGTTCTTATTATGACATCTGGCTCCACATAGGAATGGACAGAGATCAACAACCTTCTAAAGACTTTCTACAATGCTTTAGGACTTCATATTAACTAGAACAAATCATCTTTTCATTATGCAAATCTACAAAACCAATCACTCACTCATCTTAAAGCTCTTCTCCCTCATAGTTTCATACATCTCATAGAAGGCTTCAAATACCTTGGGTACTATTTAAAAGCAGAGACTCTCAAGCCCTCAGATTGGAATTGGCTTCTCGCCAAAGTTGAAAAAAAAATCAGACACTGGTGTAATCGCTGGATCACATTAGAAGGATGCTACACCCTTCTCAAAGGGGTACTGGAAGGCCAACCTGCTTTCTGGATGGCGCTAGTAGCCATTCCTACCTCAACCATAAAATAAACCTAGAAAGGTGAATGACCAACAAAAATATGTTATGCTTTTTTATAATTATTTTGAATGATGGGGTGGTATTTGTCTCATTACTCATTTGACTCAATTATTTTGGATGAACTGCAACCCAATACCCATCCGATTCTAAGACCAAGAGAAAACATGCTTCAGGGCCTATGAAAAAGTTTAGTGTACCATTGATTTACTAATTTGAGGAAAAGATGAAAAAAAGTGAAAATTGTAAGTCAACATTGTTTATAATAATTATCAAAAGTGGTTAAAGAATCAGGAGCTCTTTGCCCTCATTCAAAATGAGGCCACCAACAACCCACAACGTATCTAAAAAAAAAATAGTTTAGAGTTTTAAACGTGTCAATGAATAATTTATTGTAGGGAACGAAGACAACCAATTTGGGAAAACAATACAAAGATAAGATGAATTGGAAATATATCTATGTAGGCAAACCATTAATGATAAAGGTAGTGAAAAAGCTCGATATAACTCAAGATTCTTATTAAAATACTTGCACTTAAAAACTTTCTTTCACATAGTAGGGCAATGTAAATATAGTTGAAGGTGCTTATAAAGATTCTTGTGGGATCTGAAGTGATAATTTATATACAATCCATTTTGAAAGCTATGATCCAAGAAAGGTAATGAGCCGCTTTCAATTGTTGTATTGCTATGAACATGACTCCAAAATATAGATCCAATGATAGTAATGTTTTCCATGCTAATAATTATTAATCTATTATTAATCTAACATCCAATATGTTAAGAAAATGTATGCCTAATAGGGTAGTTGATAATAGTGGATTTTATATTAACAAGTGTTTCATGGCAGCGTAGTCCCTGCTGGGTTGGAATGGGAATAAATGCACTACTATGGCAGGACCGAGGGAGAAATAGAAGCCCGAAACAATAGACACGTGGGAAGCAACATGAAGTACAAGTGGTATCCATGCACAAAATGACTTGTGCGACTGTGTGACATGCCAGCCATAAGACATCAAGCTGGTACATGACCTGGGGAGAATGTCACTGTGGAAGTAAGGCCAGAGGCCTGAAGAGTCGGAGTCCTGAATTCCCGAATTAGTTAATCATAATATTATATTAATATGGGGTTAACAAGTAATTAACGAGAAAGTGACTTTGTGAGAGAATTTTATTCTATTAAACAAATCATCTGAATTCTCTGTCTCTATATGTGTTGGGATAAATAAAGTTATATGCGGTGGACGAGAAAGAAATATATATATTTTTTGAAAATGTGTCTAGTGTTGAAGTAGTTTTTCCTATACATTTGCAGAGGTTGGTCTGCAATTTCTCTCCAGGAAGAGGGCATCTTTGTATAGAACCAAATGGGAATTTCAGTATAGTGCCAACTGGTATATTTGCAACATGTCTATCCAGTTGATTGTTTTTATTTGGAAAAGGTAAAAAAAATTAGAAGGTTTCTATTTATGCGGATATTCTTGCAGATTAATCTGTTAGCACCGAAACGACAACCTAACGAGGATGTCAACCCTACTGTGTTTTTTTATAGATGTAATACTCTTGTTTAAGTTTTTTCCTAGGGCGTGTATAGTTCAAATATGATACTTAGAAAATTTCCATCGTAATGACTTGAAGCAGTACAAAAGGATAGTAGTATTTTATTTATTTATTTATTTTGTGTTTTTTTATTTTGTTTTGAAATAAAGGTTCCTGGAAAAAAGGACTAGGAATCACACACATTAAACATTCAAATTTAATAAACACAATTTCTTGACATCCAACATAGTTGAAGATAAAAAAAATTCAACACATAAAATAAAAGAAGATGATCGATATGCATAAAGAGAACTAATTTATCATTCCGAAAACAGGGTCACAAGGCACCTTGAGATTGTTCCCAAAGTAGTTTTCTTTGAAATCTATAAAAAAAATGATAATGTATGTTACATATTTTTGGAAATTAAATGTGTTTTTCATATAGATTGGGATTGGGGCTCCTGCTGACCATAAAATAAATAAGTACAAGAAATATGACTGTAGAAAGAAGAAGCGGGTGACGATAGAGAGGAAGACCTGAAAAGAAGAAATTGGAAGTTATCAGTCTTTGGTTAGATATTTATATTTAAAGAGGTGGAATAACTGGATTGATAAAGAAAGAAAGATGTGATCAATATAGACTTACTATGATGGTATCTATTTCTCCCGTTGAACTTTGCTTGTTGATGCCTTTTTATTGCTCTCATCGACGATCACTGGAATCGTGCCAACCGGTTGTTTCCCTTCGTCAGCGAGCTTGTCGATTCCCCTTTTGAGCCATTCTTCAATGTAGCTTCTCATGGGGGCCACGTTGATCTCATCCCAGATTTTTATGTTGAAAAGCTCGTTTTCTAATTTTCTTAGATCAATAGAAATACTATGCATAACCTGTTCAATTTCTTCATTCTGTGCCGAATAGTCCACTAGCCAGTTGTCCACGTCATCTTGACCATATTCAAGGATGTCATAAAATTTTTCTAAAGACAACCCCTTTAAAATATCAAATTATTCATCGAAGGCTTGCTTGGTTAAGGACAAGGACCTGAGGATTAAGTTTGGGTCTTGAACCTCATTGGCACTTCCGACTAAGTCTATTTCGATCAGGTTTATGAATAATTCTTCTTTATGTGATATGGCTTGTTCACATGATTTGACAATGAGATGTAGGTTCTTAACTTTCTCTTTCTAGCATGCTTTTAATTGTTTGATCTGGTTTGGGGAGGGGAGATCTTCTTGTCTTCTTCTCATATCTGACATGTTGGTGACATGGTTTCCAAAAGGGATCACCATCTCTAGATATAAACATTCTTCATTTTTAAAATCCCCCTACAAATGTCCATGCAAAGCATGTGCCCTCGTTCCAAGGGAAGCTATATTTTGTGATGTTTCCCAAGCTTCAGTAATTAGCTCCATTATTTTCTTGATATTTTTCTCCACATAGCCTCTACAGGATGTGAGGAGGTTGGAGGATCCTTTTAACTTGGCTGTAGGGGTGGAAGGCACGGTTTTTTCTAAAGGACTGGCAAACAATGGGGTAGGAATCAAAGCTTCCTCCAATTCCTTGATTTGGTCATTTAGTCTGGCATTCTTCGCTTCAATGCCTCCAATGGAATCATCAAGAGCATCTCTGGTTGCTCGGTGAGGTCGGGAGATTTGGGACAGCTGGATATTCCTAAGGTTAATCTCTGAACAAGATTTCCCTTTCTTATTTCTTACATCTCTCTTTTCAATAATTAAATTTTTAGATTGGTTGTCAAAAACAACGCTTTGGAATACGAAGGATTCATCTTCGTAAAAAATGTCAGTCTCAGCTATTTCCATTATGGAACTATGGTGCATCCCGTTCACGGGCTTATCAACATCGCAGAATACGTTATCCAGAGCAGTCTCAAGTTCCATGTCCTAACTTTCAATTTTCGGCTCTTTCGCTTGCCCCACAAGGTTTTTTCTCTTCTTCGTCACAGGAAGCTTGTGAGAACTATCAATTTTTCTGTGAGGAGGGTTCTTATCTCCTCTGTTTGAAGAAATGTGGGTTGCTTTCTTACTGGGGTGGGCCGTTGGAGCGATGCTCCATGATTTCATGTTGTTGGGAGTGCTAGCCGGGGATTGGACACTCTTCTCACCGGATCCTTTTCCTTGTTGTTTGTACAATTCAGTTGTTCTTTGCAATGTCTCTACGTCTCCATCATCAGGAGAAGGAGTGTTGTTTTCATTGTCTTTGTCTTCATTCAGGCTTGTATGGATAAAAGAGATGCTAAAGCCAACTGCTAGTAAATGTTCTAGAAAAATCCCATTAGGGTCGAACCCTCTTAGTCTTGCAACATATCTTAGGTTCAAGTTGTTGAAATGGCCTACGAATTCATCAATCTTGTTGACGTTCCTGAACACGAAGTCCCCGACTTTCCAAGGTAGAGGAATGAACTGCTTTTTTCTCTTCTCATGGAAAAAATACAAAGAGTAGTTGTATTGCCTTTCTATTTCTGTAACAAACATCTTGTCCGTGATGTGACATGGAAGGAGAGAAAGATTTTCCTTGGAGCCAAAAATCATTATTACAGTATAATTTTCCATTTGTTCAAGTCTCCCCTTCCTGTCCAAAAACTTGGTTGCCTAGTCAAACATCCCGGGAGCATCCTTTCCTAACAATAAGACTTTGAAAACCAAGACAAAGTCATTAAAAACCTTATAAAAACAATGGGAGGCCTTGTGCCTCCACAAGGCCTGGTACCAGAAGGTTACTGGGTTGAATTCATAGTTTTCCTTCTTGGACAGAGATAGTTTTGGAAACATACATCAATGCGCTATCGCGAAAACCAAGTAGGATGAAATATTAAATTTATTCTCTTCTTTGAATCGTGACAATTGGGAACAAATTTCAATGGAAATTAGGTTCCCCCAATAAAAAATGGATTATTCCTTAACTGAGAAATACAAAATATAAAGAACCATGCGGGAAATGCTTGATGTGGACTCATGTCTCGTTATTCTTGTAAAAACTAGGCAATTTCTCGTAATGGATTTCTAAAAGAACTAACCTGCAACTTTGTGATATCTTCAGGAACTGTTGTTGGGTCTTCCAGGAACTCGGGCAAGAGGTCCAACCCGTTATCATGTTTTTTTAGGAACTGCTTGCTGTCTTGTCCTTTGAAGGTCAATGTTATCTACAACAATCTTAACATCTTGCGGAAGACCTAAGGTGACAAAGAAACATGAGAATGGTCGCGCAGTGGAATAATTCTTTGGCTTGAAATATATTTTTTGGCGCACTAAGAGACCACCTCCTTATAGTAAAAAACTTCAAGGACACAACCTGTACGAGTGATTCCAGAGGTCCAAATTACTTCATTCTGGGTGGAATGAGATGAATAGTAAGAGCATGCCCTGGACCACTGGCAGTTTTGGTTCTCATGCCCAAAGATATTCACTGTATCTCCATAGAATTACTGTCGAGTTGTTGCCATAAGTTTACGAGAACGTCCGTTTGCTCCAGATGATGTTTGAAATGAACAGTTGGAAGGGATAATATAACCCTCTGCAAATCTTGGTCCATTGCGTGTGAATGGGAGATATCCTCGAGCCTTTCACTCATTAATGACAATCTTGATGGTTGTTGCATGATGGGATATTAGCATTAAAGACTAGTAATTGCATACTTAGAAGTGCGAAAGTGGTGGGTACGACGAAGAGCAATTAAGGATTGGATATTTCATGAACCCGCCAACGTGACGACCCATGGAAGACATTCCATGTTGTTTGAGATGAACAATTGGAAGGGATAATATAACCCTCCACAAATATTGGTTTAATGCGTATTAATGGGATATCTCCTCAAGCATTTTGCTCATTAATGACAATCTTGACGGTTCCTGCATGACGAGCTATTAGCATTAAACCTTACTAATTGCATATCTAGAAAGAAGTATGAAGGTGGCGGGGATGGGGAAGAGCAATTAAGGGATGGATAATTATCGAAAGTGGTTGACCAAGCTTCAAAATAGAGTTACGAGGTATAACCAGGAGATGTGAGGGCCCGACAGTCAAATTGTATGTCTCAGAAGTTTTGAGTGAAAAACACATAACATGGAAGAGGGCATGATGGGGTTGTCTAGTGGTCAATTTGTATATCGCGAAACTCTGGGTACTGTTAGTAGGCCACAGAACATTGGAAGCGCAATCGTGAGGCCGCCTGTCAGGGAACCTGTAATAAAAAAAGTGGCTAAGTATGGAATAGGGAAACGGTAGGCTGAACTCGCTTTTACTAATATATTGAAATTTGTAATAGATATCCCATTACTTGGCAAGATCTTTTCTGCATGTTTCTGAGCAAGTTGTGTAGCGATAGTCAATGTGACTATCTCGTCGAGCCTTTTGCTTATTAATGACGATCTTTATGGTTGTTGCATGATGAACTGTTAGCATTAAAACTTGGTCGTTGCATACTTGGAAAGAAGTGTGAAGGAGGTGGGAAAAGGAAACAATGACTAAGAATTGGAGATTTCGTGAACCCGCCAACCTGAGGATCCGCAAAAGAGATTCCAAGAAATGGGCAAGTATGGAAAGTGGTCGGATGGGCTTCAAACTAGGGTAACAAGGGTTCCCCGAGAGATGTGACTCCCCGACGGTCAAATTGTATGTCTCATAACTTTTGAGTGAAAAATGTGTAACACAGAAGAGGGGATGATGTGGGAGTCTGACAGTCAATTTGTATATCGCGGAAGTCTAGGAGATCTCCTCGAGCCTTTCACTCATTAATGGAAATCTTTACGGTTCCTGCATGACGACCTGTTAGCATTAAATATTACTAATTGCATATTCAGAAAGAAGTACGAAGGTGGTGGGGACAGGGAACAACAATTAAGGAATGGCTAATTATCGAAAGCGGTCGGTCGAGCTTCAAAATAGGGTTACAAGGTATAACCAGCAGAGGTGAGGGCCCGAGGCTCAAATTGTATGTCTCGGAAGTGTTGACTGCAAAACGTGTAACACATAAGAGGGCATGATGGGGCAGTCCAACGATCAATTTGTATATCGCGAAACTCTGTTGCGTATGTGTTATATTCTTTGCATGTGTGTGTGTGGGCGCGTCATATTCGACAACTGCGTCTGACGATCCCTATTTTTAGCGGTTTTCTAAATTAATCCCAGATTAAGGGATTAGGGTTTTGGTATCTACGAAATACCTAAAAACATTGTATATATTGTATGGTGAATGGTGAAATTCGATATAATGAAGTAAGAAAGGTTTTCCCGGTTGAGGGTTTCCAGTATAAATCTCTGTGTACTATGTGAATGAGCCATTGATTAATTTTTGTTTTGCTTAAGAATCTATATGCATTGTTGTACTTCATAGGTTTAAAACTTACAAACTCTGGGTACTGTTTGCAAGTCGTGGAACATTGGAACTGAAATCTTGAGCCCGCCTGTCCGTGAACCTGTAATAAAAAAAGTGGCTAAGTATGGAATATGGAAATGGTAGGCCAAACTCGTTTTCATTAATATATTGAAATTTGTAATAGATATCTCATTACCTGGAAAGATATTTTTTGCATGTTTCTGGACAAGTTGTGTAGGGATAGTCAGTGTGACTGTCTCCTCAAGCCTTTTGCTTATTAATGACGGTCTTTATGGTTGTTGCTTGATGAACTGTTAGCATTAAACCTTAGTTTTTTCATATTTGGAAATAAGTACGAAGGTGGCGGGCACATGAACCAGTGACTAGGAATTGGAGATTTCATGAACCCGCCAACCTGAGGATCCAAAATAGGGTGACAAGGGTTCCCCAGAAGACGCGAGGCCCCGACAATCAAATTGTATGGCTCAGAACTTTTGAGTGTAGAATGTGTAACACAGAAGAGGGGATGATGTGGGAGTCCGGCAATCAATTTGTATATCGTGGAGGTCCGTGTGCTGTTTGTAGGTCACATAACAATGGAAGTGCAATCTAGAGGCCGCTTTCCCAGGAATCCGTGCTCGAAAAAGTGGCTACGTATAGAATGGGGAAGTGGTCGGTAATAGGGAGGTCAATTTCGTAGATTGTGCTACCCTGGGTAGAATTGTAGATCACTGAATTTTTGGGTGCAATATGTATATCACAGAACACGGGGAAAAAATTGGCTAAGTATGGAAAGGAATGACGGTTGGTCAGAGTGTCATAAATGGTGGTTTAATGCGTGTTAATGGGAGATGTCCTCAAGGTTTTTGCTTGTTAATGCCAATTGTTTTGTACCAGTGTGTTGAGTTGTCACTAGTAAAAACATAATTAATGTGCATTGGGAAGGGCACGAAGGTGGTGGGGATGGAAGGCAGGGATAGATGCTTTGAAACTTTTGTGAACCCGAGTAGAGTGAAGCTTGAGAGTTTGAGGAGTTCGGGGTGGAATTGTAGATCACATAATTTTTGGGTGCAAGATGTATATGATGGAACAAGCGGCAAGAGAGTTTGATAGCGCCAACCTCAGAAAACGCGGCCATAAAATTGGCTAAGTATGGAAAGGAATGACGGTCGGTTAGACTCGTGACGTGAGAATATAGATGGAGATGAGAATCTGCGGTCCGCAAACTCGGGAACCCGCGATCATAAAAATGCAACTAAGTATATAACCAGAAAGGGATAATAGAGGGGAATAAGAAAAGGGAAAAAGGGGTAAGTATCTCACATAACAACATCTACTGTTCATTTATTAATGCCAATGTTTTCGAACCTCTGTTGTGATTTGTCACTAGTAAAAGCATAATGAATATGCATTGGGAAGGGCACAAATGTGGCGGGGATGGAAGAGAGCGATAAATGGTTTGAAACTTTTGTGAACCCGAGTATAGTGAAGCTAGCGAGTTGGAGGAGTCTGGGGCCGAATTGTAGATCACATAAGTTTTTGGTGCAAGATGTATATGACGAAATACGGGGCATAAGAGTCCAATAGTGCTAATCCGGGACCCCACAGTCAGATAATTGGCTATGTATTGAAATGGAGGGTGGTCGGTCGGGCTCATGATGTGATGATATAGATGAAGGTGAGCATCTACCATTCCGCCAACCCGGGAAGCGATGATCATAAAAATGCGACGAAGTATATAACCAGAAAGGGGTAATAGAGGGGAAGAAGACAAGGGAAAAATGGGTAAGTATAGAGGAGGGAAAAGAAAGGGAGAAATGAACATTTAGTCTCAGCTATGCAATATAACTGGAGGTCGACAAAGTTAGCTTCAAGTTTAAAGAGAATTTGTTTATATTTATTCGAATAGTATTCATATTAATATATCTTAATAGATTATTTGTGGTCCAAACGTAAACCATCTTCCAATTTGTAGGGTGTTTTTCGGCTTGCAAATTTCGCTCAAACCCATAAGCAATAGAAAAAGAAACATATGACGTAACATTTTTATATGCAAAGATATTCTCAAATACAAGAAGCTATAATAAATGCAAAATATTGAACATGAACATGACGTCAACACCTGAGTTGCCATGTTGAAATAGAGTAATTCATTGACTCTATTTCCGGGGCCCCAAAGAATGAAAGCAGGACAAGCCTACCCATTTGTTTCTTAAGTATAGGGTGGGCGCCACAAAACTATGTCCTATCACAAATTATTCTTCCATGTAAAATGTAAGGAGCGAATAGAGTAGATTTGTTTAAATCAAAGTGTTGGGCAGGGGAAAAAAAACTTGTCGTGCATGTTTAACTATGGATCAAAGAGCATCTTAAATTCTTGTAGAAAGAGGTTGAATTCATCTATCAATAGTTGTACAAGCAAATGAGTCAATTTATAAAAAATAAAAATAAAAATAAAAATAAAAATAATATATATATATATATTAAACATTGGAAAACACCATAAAACAACCTCAAATATTTTATATTCAAATAAAATGGGTTACAAAATACATCTGAGATCATTTTCCAAAATAACTCTCTTGGAATTTGTAAAAAAATGTATAGTTCAAAACATATTCTCTGGAATTTAAATGCATTTTCCATAATGACTTGGATTGGGGCTCCCGCGGACCATAAAGAAAATATATACAAGAATCAAGCTTGTAGAAAGAACAAAGTCGGCCATGGAAGACAACAAGACTTGGCAAGAAGAAAGACAAAATTGTCAGTCCTCGGTTAAACCTTTCTATTTAAAGAGGTAGACTAATTGGATGAAGACATTGACAAAGAAAGAAGAATGTGATCAGTATGAAATTACTATTATGGTTTCCCATGCCTTGTCATTTGCTCAATGATGTCCTTTTATGGCTTTCCTCGGTGGTTATGGGAACCGTCTCAAGCGTCCTTTGCCCTTCATTGGCAATCTTGTCGACAACCTTTTTGAACCACTCCTCGATGTAGCTCCTCATGTCTGTCACGTTGATTTCATGCTGGATTTTTATATTGAAGAATTCACTTTCCAAGTCCCTTAGATCAATAGAGAGGTTGTGCAATGCTTCTTCAATATCTTGGTTTTTAATCCAATAATCAACTAGCCAGTTTTTTCACTCCATATTCACCATATTCAAGAATGCTATAGAAATTTTCAAATGAAAATATTTTATAGATTTCAACTTGATCATCAAATGCTTGCATGGTTAAAAACAATGAGTTGAATATCAATTTTAGGTCTTGGACTTCATGGGTGCTGCCATTTAGATCTATCTCAATTAGATTCTTGAATAGTTTGTCTCTTCTAGTTTTAGATTTTTATTCAACATTCCATACTTTGATAAGTTTAATTTCCCTCTATCATTGAAAACTTGGGGTTTAAGGTGCCTTCCTTGTAATGTTCTTGGTCATCCACATCTGAGACAACTTAGAGATGCGATTTATGCACAATTCAAAGACGAGGGAGTGGTTTTATGTGACATCAGCTTTGGGAGAAAAAATTTATGTTAGCCAACATAAGTTGAGACAAAAAATTCAAGTATCTTATGATTGGTATTCTCCCTGTATTCGATCGTTTGTTTGGTTGAAAGCCCCACCTGAATATTTGTATGTTGAATTTCTTTTTTTTATTGCTGTAAATTGGAAGGGACATTCAAGTCACCTGCAAAATGATCCTTTGTTGAAGTATATAGCTTTTTCCAACAAAAAATATTTGGAAAGTGTATCAAATGCTGCAGACCACACCATAATCTATCTTTCGTTAGAGGAGTGGCACATATTGTGGCTCACAAAATGGTCTGGAATATTCGGAAGTGACACCAAATATTACTCCATGCCTGAATATACTCAGAAGGAAATTATAAGTTTGGATCCTCACGAAGGTGAGAAATTCTGAGTGGTTGAAACAACATTCTAAAATTACAGAACTTTCTATGTCAAAGTTTGTTGAGCAACTTCTGGATGTAGTAACAGACTCGATAGACAACTAGCTTCTATCTCAATTTTTTTTGAGCGACCTCTGGATGTAGTAACATAATCGAAATACAATCAACTTTTGATCACTACCGGTACTAATGTCAATTGTATCAAGTCGTGACCCCAGGCTCCAGGTAGCTTCAACTTCAGACATCGACACTAGCTGTGACTCCAGGGTCCAGATAGCTTTAGCTTCGGACATTGACACTGGCGGTGGTAATGGGAACACTGTCATCGATTACAGGGTGGTAATGCGGTGAACAAGTAGGTCTGTCATTGTCAAAGAACTTAGAAAACAGAGTTGTCAGACCTGCAAAAGAGCATCGACTTTAGAGTTTCTTTGTCACGACAATTACAATGTTGATGTGAGTCCGAAAATATTTGGAGGTTGTGTGTCCTGTGCAATGATGACCTCGACATTAGGTGCATGTCAGACATTTATTATTTGGACATTGCAGTGTTAATGCAATTTCCATAGTCGACGATGGGTCAAATGCATTGCCACAAGAAATATCAGTTGTGTAATTAATTTACATCCTCGAAGGACGTGAATCCCAAACAATGCATGAAACTTTTCGACCAGTTGTGTGTTAAAAAAATACATTATTTTATATTTAAAAAAATAAAAAAATGTATTTTCTATGTCTAACATTAGTTTGCACACATAAACATTTTTAAGTTAACTGAAATTAATATATAGTCAACTCAGATCTCCGAAAGCGATCAAACTCCCTAAAGCTAGTTTATTTCCATCATGTTGGTTGGGATAGAAGGATCGACCACCAAGAGAAAGAAACAAGCTAGCAATAAAAGCATATGTGCAAACCCAAGCTGGGGATGGAAGCACTCTACGACCAGGAAAACACTTTGTGCTTATCAACCTGTGATACCAATGAACAACTCGAGAGATGCTTGGAGCGAGGTCATGGCGATTTGTTTGAACCAGACAAGTTAATACTTCAATCATTGAGCAACTTCCATTTTTTTCAAATATCAGATCTATTGCAACAAAAGAAATGCATTCTCCTTCTTAAAAGCACGAGAAAAAACAAGAAGATTGGTATTTGGTGGAAATAGATCTGGAATATCTACTACATCAAGGTATCTTCTAAATAATGAAACAAAATAATTACATGAAGGTGGTAGTAAAAGGTGATCTTCAGAAACCAAATCATTACCTGAATACATCAAACTTTCTACAGAAAGTGGTAGTATAAACTAATCTTTAGAAAGTGTTGCAAAGTCCATAGTCCAGAATTCCTTCACATTAACTTTTCCCAGTTACTTGCCGATGCAGGCATTCGAAAATTTTGAGAGCCTCGTTCCTTGATTATATACCCACCTTCAACCACTAGGAGAATATTCTTGCAAAGAGTGGTAAGCTCTTCGACCCAGATGCAATTATTTGCATATGAATAGTGAAAAACATGTGCAGTAGTGATATAAAGTTGATTATATGTTGAGTCTGTTACTATATCCAGAGTTCGGTGAACAAACTTTGAGAAAGAAGCTGACTTTTTGTCAAGTCTGTTACTACACCCAGAAGTCGCTCAACAAACTTTGACATAGAAAGTTCTGTAATTTTAGGATGTTGATTCAACCACTCATACAGTTGCTCACCTTCGTGAGGATCCAAACTTATATTTTGCTTCTGAGTATATTCGCGCATGGAGTAATATTTGGCGTGAATTCTGAATATTACAGACCATTTTGTAAGCTATGATATGTGCAACTCCTCTGACGAAAGATAAATTCTGGTGTGGTCTGCAGGATTTGATACACTTGCCAAACCTATGTTGCTGGAAGAAGCTATATACTTCAACAAAGGATAATTTTGCAGGTGACTTGAAAGTCCCTTCCAATTTCCAGTAACAAAATAAAGAAGTTCAACATACAAATCTTCAGGCATGCCTTTCAACCAACCAAAGGATCGAATACAGGGAGAATACCAATCATAAGATTCATGAATTTTTTTTGTCTGAGTTTCTGTTGGCTAACACAATTTTTTCCCCTCAAAGTTGACGTCACATACAACCACTCCCTCTTCTTTCAATTGGGCCTGAATGGCATCTCTAATTTGTCTCACATGTGGATGACCAGGAACATTACAAGGAAGGCACCTTAAAGCCCAAGTTTTCGATGATAGAGGGAAATGGGAATAAGTATTTAAAATGAACGCTGGAGGATGATAATATAATCTTCCATAAATCTTGGTTTAATGCGTTTTAATGGGAGATGTCCTCGACCTTTTCTCCTATTAATGCCAATATTTTTGAATATGTGTGGTGAGTTGTCACTAATAAAGGCATGATCAATGTGCATTGGGAAGGGCGCGAAGGTGACGGAGATGGACATGAGCGAAAAATGCTTTGAAAGTTTTGTGAACCTGGAAGCCCGGGAACCCACGAATCTGTGATAATAGGAGGTGAAGAATCGACTAAGTATGGAAAGGCAGGGCATAATGCCTTAAAAAAACTAAAGTAAACAACAATTTTTCCGAGTTCAAGATCCACAGAAAACAAAGTTCAGATCCCATAATATTGACCTCTGCCAATTCGATATTAGGCGACTAGAGTGCATCTGGGGTGCCTATGAGAAAAGCTAATGCTTTGATGAAGATTTGTTTGTATTGCAAAATGTGACAGTAATTGTGTCCTGATAGTATTTAAAATGAACACCGGGGGATGATAATATAATCTCTCATAGATCTTGGTTTAATGCATTTTAATTGGAGATGTCCTCGAGATTTTCGGTTATTAATGCCAATATTTCCGAAACTATGTGGTGAAATGTCACCAATTAAAAGAGTACGCAATTTGCATTGGGAAGTGTGCAAGGGTGGTGGGGATGGACATGAGCGATACACGATTTCAAACTTTTATGAACCCGGAAGTCCGTGAACCCGCGAATCTGCGACAACAAGAGGTGAAGAATCGACTAAGTATGGAAAGGCGAGGTGGTGAGAAGGACGAGGACAGACTCATCGTAGGTAGAGTGAAGCTTGCGAGTTCGAGGAGTCTGGGGTCGAATTCTAGATCACATAAGTTTTGGGTGCAAGATGTATCACGGAACACGGGGCATGAGAGTTCGATAACGCCAATCTGGGAACTCATGGCCATAAACATTAACTATGCAAAAAACATTCTCAGCTTTGGAATATACCTGGATCTCGACAAACTCAGGTTCAAGTACAAAGACAATTTGTTTATATTTATTCCAATACTAGTCATATTATTTTATTTTAATAGTATTTTTGTGGCCCAAATGTAAACCATGTTCCAATTTGAAGGGTGTTTTCAGCTCGCAAATTTTTCTCAAACGCATAGGCAATAGAGAAAATATGAGTTAACAATTTCATATGCAAGCATATTCTCAAATATGACAACCTGTAATATATGCATAGTATTAAAGAGGGACATGACGTCAACACCTTTGTAGATGACCATGGGCTAGCACAATATTGCATTCTTACTATGATGATGCCATAAAAAAACTAAAATAACCAACAATTGTTTGCCAATTCAAGATCGACACAAAAAAATTATCAGATCCCATAATATTCTCCCATTAATGCGTTTTAATGGGAGATGTCCTCGATCTTTCCACTTATTAATGCCAATATTTTCAAACCTGTCTAGTGAGTTGTCACGAGTAAAAGCATAATTAATGTGCATTGGGAAGGGGTGAAGGTGGCGGGGATGGAGGGGAGCGAAAAATGATTTCAAACTTTTGTGAACCCGAGAGTCTATGAACCCGCGAAACTTTGAAGACTCGACTAAGTATGGAAAGGTGGGGTGATCAGACAGAGGCATCATAGGTAGAGTGAGGCTTGCGAGTTTGAGGAGTCTAGGGTTGAATTGTAGATCACCGAAGTTTTGGGGTGCAATATGTATATCCCGAACAAGGGTGTGAGAGTTCGATAGCGCCCACCCCTGAACTCGCAGCCATAAAATTGGCTAAGTATGAAAATGAACGATGGTCGGTTAGACTCGTGATGTGAAGATATAGATGGAGATGAGGATTTTTCATTTCGCCACCCCGAGAACCCACAAGTATAGAAACATGACTAAGTATAGAACCTAAAATGGATAATAGAGGGGAAGAAGAAAAGGGAAAAACGGGTAAGTATAGAAGAGGAAAAAGAAAGGCAGAAAATAACTTTATCCCTCACACAACAACACTTAAGTCTGATAATTATGAAGCCATAGAAACACATTAACTATGGGAAAAACATTCTCAGCTATGAAATATAGTTGGAGCTCGACAAACTCTGGTTCAAGTTCAAACATATGTTGTTTATATATATTTCAATATTTTTCATATTATTTTATTTTAATAGTATTTTTGGTGGCCCAAATGTAAAACCATGTTCCAATTTATGTTTCTCAAGTGGAGATGTGTTTGTGTAGACACATTTCCTTGAACCACAATCCAGGGGCAGGGAAAGTGCAACGTGGATTGTTTGTTGAGTAGACACTTGTTGAAAATTAAGCAATGTATTTCCAAGTACATGTATCATTTGCATAGTATCAATATGATTTTTTTCATGTTATTTGCGTATTCTTCTGAATGGACTTGTCATAGATTTTCCAACCTTTGCCATGTACGAGGTACAATATGATGTTGTGGCATATGCATTGAGGACATATTGTGCGTATGTATTTGCATTCCACATAACTAGTTGGTCCTTGGAGAAACTGTTGTTCCATATATGTAAAAGTTTTTGTTTAAGGAAAGCTTTTGGTTGATTGTAGATTGTATGCCTTGGATGTGCTCATCTTTTGTTAGATTTAGATCTGCCAAGAAATCTTGGAAGCTCATTAAGTCATCAAAGTCTCCTTGTTCTATAAATGTGAACAAAGATTTAGATTTCTCAATGAGAACATTGTCCTCCAAACTAATTGGCTCTACGATTCTTGTTGTTCTCATTGGCGGCATAGGGAAGTTGTATCTGAAATGTGAATTTTTTCTTTTTCTACAGCTTCTTGTATGATAATATCTATGAAATTTGGCAAGCCCTAGATCCAAATGATATGTGTTGCATGTCATGTATTTGTCTAGAAACTGCTCAATCTGTGAGTTGTTTTCATTTCCATAGATCGGTGCACCCTCTATCCAAAACAATGCGTGGTCATGCCCATTCCCTCTATTCTGGAATTCAGTCACAAAACAATAGTTCGATAGTAGTCACAAAACAATGCTTGGTCAATTCACTCACTGGTTTGTTGTTTGTTTCTTTCTCTTGTTTTCTTCAACTTTGCAAGGTTGAAGCCCTGCATTCGTAGTTGGACTTGTTGTTTCACTTTGCAGGGTTCATGTTCTGCATATGCGATTGGAACTGCGTTTCTGGCATTGTGCATTGGCGGGTAAGTTTCAGTGCCAGGGTTGCACTCAAACGTATGGTTTTCAGGAACATAAAATATGAGGAGAACATTCGATTTCCTTTTTTATATCTCACTATGGGTGCAACATAGGTGGGTTATCTGTTCAACATTGACATTCAAAGGGGAACATGACATTTTGGAAGGAAACAACATAAAAAAAATGCACCTAACATATGGTTTTCAAGAACATAAAATACAAGGAGAAAATTCAATTTCCTTTTTTATATGTCACTATGCCTGCGACAGAGGTGGGATCTCTGTTGAACAACGATGTTCAAGGAAAATGCCAAGACAACATTGCACTCCTGTTTCTCTGGTCGTAGTAGTTTTTATCGCATAGTTTGTAGCTAGGAAGAAAGGCTATAAAGTAGAAAGCCAAACTGGCGTAATTGGAACCTATCCCACCCAATGTCACCACGATGGGGAGATGGGGAGGTTCTTTCTCTTTAGGGAGGTTAGGCCTAGGGGAGACGTCTCCAGTGACCTGGGGTTTTGAAGAGGCTAAAGGATAATCAGACAATAACAAGTTTCCCCCCTTCACAAATCACCACCAAAACAGATAGTCCGACCTATAGCCAAAAAAGTTAACCAAATAGAATCCCTGCCCGAGAACAAAGCAACAATAAACTAATATATGCAGGCTTTGATTAGTACTTCATATATATCTATGACTATATGATATTCAATATAAGTAATTTGAATATAAATACTGACGGAGTCAATGTTTATTAATAGCAATAAAGATCATGTCACTTCATCAATAATTATTAAAATGACATGGCATTCAATGTAATAAACCAACACTTCAATTAACTTATGCCTAAATCACCATTCAATTGCTCAAAAGATGAAACATTTCTGCAATAAAGATGTAATAACCAATGATGACATCAACAACTAGGGTTAGTAGGGTTAGCTAGAGCTAGGGTTAGTGTAGTTAGGGTTTAATATTTCAAAGGGTTTTTTGAGAGTTGTTTTGATCAATTTCACTTCAACACTGGAGGTCTTAGGATCAATGCCTTCTAGGGTAAAATGGAGTCAATTTAAAGGAGGATGCAAGGGTTGAAGGAGGAAGACTAAAGACTGGAGGGAAGAGATCATAAGTGCTGCTATGGCAGGGCCTCAGAGACAAAACCCTAGGGGAGAGAGGCTCACTCTGGTGTTTCTATGGCAAGGCCTCATGCTCTCTCCTCCTTCCTTAGATGGCAAAAATGGCTAGCATGAAAGATAAAGTCAAGACAAGAGAGTCAAATGAGGGAGAGTGTTGCTACAACAAGGCTCTATCATCAAAACCCTAGAAGAAAACGACCCTAAGTGTAGATAACCTAGGCCTGGGACGTCTTCTCCTTCTTGAACTCAAACAGGTATGGCTAGCAAAGGGAGAAGAGGATAAATGAGTGTAGCTACGGCTAGGCTCTCTTTTTCCTCTTCAATGGCTGAAGAAACTCTCTATCAGGGGACATGAGACAAGGACCTACTTGTGTGCTTGTCACCTAGGGTTTTTAATTAACAAATTATAAACATATGCAAGAATATAAGACTACAACCATTCATTCAAGATTTTTTTCAGAAAAAGCACTTACATATCACCATGAAATACTATGCAAACCCTAATTGTAACACCTTCCTTCAAGAGAATTGCCAAAATATGCCAAAAAATATTCCTTCAACAAGTGCGCCTTCCTTAAATCACCCAAATACCCAAGATAGGGTGCAAATTTCAGACCTCACTAATGAGTGAGTAAGTTGTTATAAAATGAGAGTGAAAATCCCTCATTTATACAAAACCTTGACCTAATTTTACATTTTAGGTCAGGTAAAAGGCCGACAAGGCCAAAATATCAAAATCATACTGTTTTACATTAAATGGTCAGATAAAAACCCTAAATAAGAAGAAAAGAGAGTAAAAGCCCCTCTAAGGGAGGCGCTATCCCTTTACAGGGCAAATGAAACATCCTAGAGCAAAACATTAGCCCTCTAGGGGCTTCTCCAACATGCCACACGTGCCACTGCTGCCTAGTCTGCCTCCAAAGATGTCCAATAGGATGGATGATGTCATGGTCATCAAAGGTGACGTCCTAGTCCTTCCAAGGCCAACGTCTCAATAAAAAGGGCTCATCCCCCTAGGCTAAGATATTCTGGGGTGCCTCTGGTGGAACACCCTCTTCTTCTCTGGTGCAAAAACTATGATCAACCTCTGTCCTATCTCTGCTCCCTGATGGGGTCTCAACATCCATCTGGTGGGATCTTCAGCCTCATGGAGGCCCAAACTGATCATCTCCCCATGTGTACCGGTCCAAATGGTACCTGTCCGTCAGGTATGGTCCTGCACATCAAAGGCTACACCCTCCATGGGCTCATCAGTCACAGGGATCATAGCAATGTCAATCACATTTCATCATTAATATTATTAAACACATGCATAAAATCCCTAATACATTAGTTGACAACTCAAAGACGTTACGCAAGCCCGCAATACAAGTCCGGGGAAAAAGACAAGGCGTCCTATTGGGCTAGTGTCCACAGGAAAAGGAAAGTTCCCAGAAATACCTCTTCTAAGCCATGTAAGTGGGTGGTGTGGTCAGGGGATGTCCAAGCATGTGGGTGCAATGATGGCCAAGGATGAAAAGGTGTTATCTGTGGGTGCCTTTGTAGAAGGCGAGCTGTCCCTGTCATGGATGCATTTTTTCCAAGCCCATTCTTGCCTTCATTATTTTTATTCCTTTTATTCTTTTATTTGTTTTTTTTGTTCAAAAGATAATCAAGGGACACTGCCTTGTCATGGTGACCAAAGCTGGCAACGTTACCCACAAGTACTTTCGCAAAGATGAGAAGGTTGGCTCGTGACGAGACCCCCTTTCCCTTGGCCATGCAACCAAGAGTCACTGCCCTGGTGTGGTAACCAGCTGGTGGCAATGTCATACTGCTAGGTACCCATGGACCTAATAGGTTGGCTCGTGATGAGACCCCCTATCCTCTGATTAGGTCTTGTTTTATTAGTTTTCTGGGTCCCTCTTGTTTCTTGCTAAGAATCCTTTTATTGCTTTCTCGGGGATCCCTGGACGAAGCATCTCGAGGTTTATTATTAGGCTTTTATCTTTTACTAGCTTGCTTTTACCTTCTAAGCCTTTAGCCCCTTCTTCCCATGAGGTAAGGTGCAGTCCTGGAAATAGGTCAACCCAATGCCCGAAAAGTGGTGTTATGATGGGAGAGGACGATGGCTTTTCAGAAATCCCCCCGGTGGAAAACCAAAACCTACAAACACAGGCTTGCTAGGGCACCATGTCAATCCCTCCAAACATGGTCAAGTGAGCAAATGTAAGATCCAAGCAGTTGTTAGAGATAAGAGGAATCATATGCATATATTTAAAGGTTTCAATGATCAAAAGTGACACATACCATGATACCTGGACCAATTACCTCATGGAGAAAGAACCTCTTCGGATACAGGACCAATCCGATGGTGATGGATGCTGCTGCTACTGTCGAGACAAAAATGATGGGAGAAAAATATGGGCCCTCTAGGGCCATGCTCAGGTCAATATTGCTCTTGGTACTCCATGTCTAGGACCTATGGGCCTCGAGACATGATCTCCTAGTTATCCCTAAAAAGTGGGGATAACATCTGTCTCCAACTCGGGGACATGTGCTCACCGTAGAGCGCATGAGAACCTCAACATCTCTGGCATAACCTGCAGACCTGCTCAATCTCGATAGGGGTATCAGTAACAAAATTGGGGCAGTAATGCCACCCCATCATACATACAGATATAAATATAGACTGAAAGAAAACAATCAATAAGTGTGAATATAAAAACAAACTAACATGCAATGCAAATGATATAATACACGAGTGCAAAATGCCTACTTACTTGAACTTACCTGTGAAGTCAGGTCCCCCCACCTTGGTGGGGTTTGAGGAGGTGCCCGTTGATCGGTAATGGGCGCCTTCTTCCCTCCAAAGTGGACAAGTAGTATGAGTTGTCAATTGATTCCATTCCAACTTTGAAGGGTCCGAGCCATGACTGAGCGCTTCCTTTAACATTAGTTGGCTCTCCTTTCTGGGTATCCCACATCCATACCATATCTCCATCCTTGTACTTTCTGAATTTGTATTTGGTCGTTCCCTGGACGACCCTGGTGTATTGTGCCGAGGGAGGAGGGTGGGCTTCTGCTATAAACACTTCCTGTTGGGATGGGCATATTTGTACGTCATCTTCAACTTTCTTTAATATATTCACCGTCCAAATCTCTTTGCTCTTGAATTCGTCTAGGAGTTGTTGGTATTCCTCTTTCTTGGGCCATTTGATCTGATCAAAGTCCTCTTCCATTGAAAAGGGCATATCTTCTGGAGAATAATTTTGAAGGGGTTGTATCATCTCGTCTTGTGCCTTGTCATTGTTGACGGGGTGAGTAATATCTTGCACATGGTCTTCGATTATTGGCACATTTAGGAGATGGCCTATTGTTCCATTTTTTAAAAGCAATTTAAAAAACGTGAGGTCCATCTCGAGAGTGCCACCCAACATTGCAGAGAATTTCCTAGACAACAACATTCCCCACACATCTGGGATGTCAACTACCATGATGTCAATGTGGACTACTTTCTTCAGGTACTCCTTAAGGCAAACTTCCACATTCTTGACTACCCCATGTGTGGGTATGGATTTAGATTCGAAACCACATGCATTCCTGTAAGGCCTTGTGACCTTCAAACCCATTTGTCGCATGACTTTAAGTGACATCATGTTGGCACCTGCCCTTGTATCTAACATGAAATTGTTGAGGATTTTGTTGTTCATCATTAAAGTCATGAAGAAGGGAGGGTTATCACCATATTGGACCCTGAAATGATCGGCTTGCAACATAATAAGGGGGTCCATGGGTTCATTTTATCCCAGAAAGAAAGTGTCAAAGCGTTCTTTGATAGATAGGATCTTAATGGCTTCTCTGAGGGGAATGTTTACATGCATTTTTGATAATGCCCCTTCGAAGTCAAAGTTTAGGTCAACCTTCCCAGCCTTGGATGTCTTGGGAAGAAGTATTTCCAAGGGTGGGGGCTTTGCCTGGTCAACAATATGTTGGTTCAATTTCTTTCTTCTGTACACCTGAAATTCCTGTTTCTTTAGGTTCTCTCATGATTCTTGGTCTAGGTTGTTTATTACCACCATCCTTGCTGACCTGGCTGCTTCTTTTATGACTTCCTGATGTTCTGCATCGGTGATATTTATTTGAGGGACTCCCATGAAGTGGTCCATGTTGTTTACTTGTTGATGGCCATTATTATTGTAAGGACACTCATGCTCCCAATGTGCTTCACTACACTCTAGGCACCAAGGGTTTTCATCAACAACGTTTGTAGGGGCTAAGGTGTTGGGAACTTCTTGCTCATTCTTAGTTTTGTAAAATTGATTCCCCTTTTGAAATTGCCCTTTATACGGAATTCTAGGTGCTTGGGTCTGGGATCTCTCCAAGGTGACAATCCTACTCATCATTTGCTCTTGATTCTTAATGATACCATCCATGGAGGCTTGCAACTTCGCTATACTGGCGCAAAGATCTAAGGTAGGTTCGACATTGTGGACTAACTTTGGCTTGGTGTCCATTTTTCCCCTTGGATTTGCAAAGGCTCAATTTTGGACGAAAGGAGGTTTCCTTCAATCTTAGTAGCGATCTCTTGGGGTTCTTGAATGGATTGGGGGTTTTTGTCCCTGAGGAGATATCCTAACTAACCATTGAAAGACTTGGTGTAAATATGAACGAGGTAGTCATCCTTCGGATGATGGCTTGCCAAGATTTTTTGCAGTAAGGTTTCAAATCTAGTATGGAAATCTCGAATAGACTCATTTTCATATTTCGCAAGGTTATTCAGTCGGGTGAGGAGCATGTTAGGGTCTTCTTTGATATTCCATATTTTTAGAAAGGCCTCTTCAAGTTTGTCCATGGTTTTAATGCTTCCATCAGGGAGTCTCAGGTACCAACACCTTGAGGCATCATAAAGAGTAGCAGAGAACAAATTCATGACTAAGTCTTCAGCATCATCACTAATGGGATGAAGCTGAAAAAACGCCCAAAAGTTGCTCATCTGCTCTTCGACAGTAATTGCATCAGTACCGGTGAATTTAGGAAACCACTTCTCATACTTAGGTGGCATTTTCCTAGGGTAGCCTCGTATGGCTGACATGTCTAATGGTTTGAAAAGAGTAGATGACCATTGTCTTTGATTGTGGCTGGATTTGTTGTAGTGGTCTGAGAGCTAGACATGATTCTTAAAGGAAGGCTCTTCCCGAAGAGTGATTTGACAACAAGAAATTTCTTGGGAGGCTTCCTTCTGAAAGACAAAGGAGGATTATTGAACATCTTTTTGGTTTGTGGAGTCGCCAGATAGTTTACTTGGAACTATCGAAGAAAAGGGAAAACACCCTAGTGGAGTCACCAGGTAAGCTTGTAAGATAAGGCTCTGAGGCAAGGCTTATCGAAAATATTTGTTGTTTGAGGAGAATTCAATCAGTGTCCCTGGTAATGCCGCCAAAATTTTATCGCACAGTTTGTAGCTAGGAAGAAAGGCTATAAAGTAGAAATACAAACTGGCATAACAAGAACCTATCCCACCCAATGTCACCATGATGGGGAGGTTCTTTCTCTTTAGGGAGGTTAGTCCCAAGGGAGACGTCCCCGGTGACTTGGGGTTTTGAAGAGGCTAAAGGATAATCAAACAATAACAAGTTTCCCCGCTTCACAGATCACCACCAAAACAGATAGTCCGGCCTATAGCCAACAAAGATAACCAAGTAGAATCCCTGCCCGAGAAAAAAGCAACAATAAACTGATATATGCAAGCTTTGGTTAGTACTTCATATATATCTATGACTATCTAATATTCAATATAAGCAATTTGAATATAAATATTGACGGAGTAATTGTTTATTAATAGAAATAAAGATCATGTCAATTCATCAATAATTATTAAAATGATGTGGCATTCAATGTAATAAACCAACACTTCAATTAACTTATGCCTAAATCACCATTCAATTGCTCAAAAGATGAAACATTGCTGCAATAAAGATGTAATAACCAATGATGACGTCAGGAACTAGGGTTAGTAGGGTTAGCTAGAGCTAGGGTTAGTGTAGTTAGGGTTTAATATTTCAAAGGGTTTTTTGAGAGTTGTTTTGATCAATTTCACTTCAATGTTGGAGGTCTTAGGATCAGTGCCTTCTAGGGTAAAATGGAGTCAAATTAAAGGAGGACGCAAGGGTTGAAGAGGATGGATAAAGAATGGAGGTAAGATCTCTGAAGTGTTGTTATGGCAGGGTATCAAGGACAAAACCCTAGGGGAGAGAGGCTCACTTCGGTGTTTCTATGGAAAGGCCTCGTGCTCTCTCCTCCTTCCTTAGATGGAACAAATGGCTAGCATGAAAGATAAATTCAAGACAAGAGAGTTAAATGAGGGAGAGTGTTGCTACAACAAGGCTCTATCATTAAAACCCTAGAAGAAAACGGCCCTAAGTGTAGATAATCTAGGCCTGGGATGTCTTATCCTTCTTGAACTCAAACAGGTATGGCTAGCAAAGGGAGAAGAGGAGAAAGGAGTGTAGCTATGACTAGGCTCTCTTTTTCCTCTTCAATGGCTGAAAAAAATCTCTATCAGGGGACATGAGACAAGGACCTACTTGTGTGCTTGTCAGCTAGGGTTTTTAATCATCAAATTATAAACATATGCAAGAATATAATATTACAACCATTCATTCAAGAAGTTTTGCAGAAAAAACACTTACATATCACCATGAAATAGTATGCAAACCCTAGTTCTAACACCTTCCTTCAAGAGAATTGCCAAAATATGCCCAAAAATCTTCCTTCAACAAGTGCACCTTCCTTAAACCAGCCAAATACCCAAGATAGGGCACAAATTTCATACCTCACTAATGAGTGAGTAAGTTGTGATAAAATGAGAGTGAAAATCCCTCATTTATACAAAACCTTGACCTAATTTTACATTTTAGGTCAGGTAAAAGGCCGACAAGGCCAAAATATTAAAATCATACTGTTTTACATTAAATTGTCAGATAAAAACCCTAAATAAGTAGAAAAGAGAGTAAAATCCCCTCTAAGGGAGGCTCTAGCCCTTTCCAGGGCAAATGAAACATCCTAGAGCAAAATGTTAGCCCTCTAGGGGATTCTCCAACATGCCACACATGCCACACGTGCCACTGCTGCCCAGTCTGCCTCCAAAGACGTCTAATAGGCTGGATGATGTCATGGTCATCAAAGGTGACGTCCCAGGCCTTCCAAGGCCAACGTCTTAGTAAAAAGGGCTCATCCCCCTAGGCTAAGCTATGCCGGGGTGATTCTGGTGGAACTCCCTCTTCTTCTCTGGTGAAAAAACTCTGATCAACCTCTGTCCTGTCTCTGCCCCCTAATGGGGTCTCAACATCCATCTAGTGGGCTCTTTAGCCCCATGGAGGTCCGAACTGATCATCTCCCCATGTGTATCGGTCCAAATGGTACATGTCTGTTGGGTATGGTCCTAGACATCAAAGGCTACACCCTCCATGGGCTCATCATTCACAGGGATCATAGCAATGTCAATCACATTTCATCATTAATATTATTAAACACATTCATAAAATCCCTAATACATCAGTTGATAGCTCAAAGACGTTACACAAGCTTGCAATACAAGTCTGGGGAAAAATACAAGGCATCCTATTGGGCTAGTGTCCACAGGAAAAGGATTGTTCTCGGAAAGACCTCTTCCAAGCCATGTAAGTGGGTGGTGTGGTCAGGGGATGTCCAAGCATGTGGGTGCAATGATGGCCAAGGATGCAAAGGTGTTACCTGTGGCTGCCTTTGTAGAAGGCGAGCTGTCCCTGTCATGGATGCATTTTTTCCAAGCCCATTCTTGCCTTCATTCTTTTTATTCCTTTTATTCTTTTATTTTCTTTTTTTTGTTCAAAAGCTAATAAAGGGACACTGCCTTGGCATGGTGACAAGAGCTGACAACGTTACCCACAACTACTTTCGCAAAGATGAGAAGGATGGTTCGTGATGAGACCCCCTTTCCCTTGTCCATGCAACCAAGAGTCACTACCCTGGCGTGGTAACCAGCTGGTGGCAATGCCATACTTCTAGGTACCCATGGACCTAATAGGATGGCTCGTGATGAGACCCCCTATCCTCTTATTAGGTCTTGTTTTATTATTTTTTTGGGTCCCTCTTGTTTCTTGCTGAGAAGCCTTTTATTTCCTTCTCGGGGATCCCTGGGCGAAGCATCTCGAGGTTTATTCTTAGGCTTTTATCTTTTACCAACTTGCTTTTACCTTCTAGGCCTTTAGCCCCTTCTTCCCATGAGGTAAGGTGTAGTCTTGAAAATAGGTCAACCCAATGCCCGAACAAGGGGAAAAGGATAAGTGAGTGGGAGATAAAATTGAAAAGTGGTGTTATGATGGGAGTGGACTATGGCTTTTCAGAAATCCCCCCAGTGGCAAACCGAAACCTACAAACACAGGCTTGCTAGGGCACCCTGTCAATCCCCCCAAACATGGTCAAGTGAGCAAATGTAAGATCCAAGAAGTTGTTAGAGACAAGAGGAATTAGATGCATATATTTAAAGGTTTCAATGATCAAAAGTGACACATACCATGATACCTAGACCAATTACCTCATGGGGAAAGAACCTCTTATGATACAGGACCAATCCGATGGTGATGGATGTTGCTGCTACTATTAAGACAAAAATGATGGGAGAAAAAGATGGGCCCTCCAGGGCCATGCTTAGGTCAATCCTACTCTTAGTATTCCATGTCTAGGACCTGTGGGCCTCGAGACATGATCTCCTAGTTATCCCTAAAAAGTGGAGATAACAATAGTCACATACGAAGATGTTCTGCAAGAGGATTTTGGCTCGAGCATTCCCAGTATTGAAAATTCTTACTTGCAAACTGGAAATAGCAAACAACAACCAATGAACAGGAATGTAACCACGGTGCTGAGACTTACCGATGAATGGGGAACGACAGAAGCGCAGTCCCAATCATGGATGCATAATCCCTACCGCACAAACAACAACAATAGGTCCAATTGGGTATTTAGGACCCCAACCTTGCAAAGTTGAAGTAAACAAGAGAAAGAAACAAACAACAAACTAGTGAACAAGCACCAAGAGGTCCAACTGCAGTTGCAGGATCTCAACTTTGAAAATTTGAGTCAAGCGACAATAAGCAACATCCAACGAACCAATGAGCAAGCATCAACCAACCAACCAATAATGCCGACGAAGAACAATATTTCCCAAATTCACTGTAGACAAGATTGTATCCAAAAATTGGAGGAAAATGTATTGTAACACGCCTGTTAAGTAAACATTTCAGGCTGTGAGGCCTATCAGGTAAACATTTAAGTCTGTGAGGATCATCCAAGGTCCTCCCACTGTGTAAACATTTAAGAAAGTTGCAGTTTGCACGGTTGGGATTCTGCATCCGCGATTGGAACAATGCTTATGTCATTCCCCATTCACGGGTAAGTTTCACTTCCATGGTTGCATCCCTATTCGTTGTTTGTTTTTTCTAGTTTGCAAGTAAGAAATTTCAATACTGGGAATTCCTTCGTCAAAATCCTCTCGCAGAACATCTTTGTATGTGACTACTATGACCAGATAAACATGACTGTAATGTTGTCTTGGTCTTGTTCCTGAATGTCAATGTTCGACATAGAACCCACCTCTATCATAGCCATAGTGACATATAAAAAAGGAAATCGAATTTTCTCCTCACATTTTGTGTTCTTGAAAACCATACGTTTGGTGCATTTTGTGTTCTAAATAATAGTTTATAAACATTGTCCAGTCGGCTCTTTTTAAAATAAAAATAAAAAAATTAATAAACAAACAAGTAATTAATTATTAAAACAAATAATTAATTAATTAAACAAACAATTATAATCTTTAAAAATTTATAATTATTGATTTCATTTCAATAAGTCGGCTCCTTACAATAACTTTTCAAGTATTTATATACGTGTTATATTCTTTTTTCCTTTATTTTTCACAAACGCTTTCCTGATGATGGACCACACTAGTTTGGTCCGAAACGTCGAAAAACATAAAACCTATGCGATGGATCCAAAAGAACTCTCTGAATATTAATACATGACATTAATATTAATATTAATATTTTATTTAACAAAAACATTTTTATTTTGTGTGCGCGTTTCAATTAACCATTTTGTGTGGGTGTTTCAATTAACGGTGGAATTGAATGCGAATAATGATTGTGTAGGTTATTAGAGTTACAGTTATAAAATTCTAAACTATTTTAAATTGTTCTTTTCGTTTTTTTACAGTGAGCCGTCATTTTTTTACCGGACTTGTATGAATTTTTAATATGAATAACAACCAAAAAAATTATTGTTAGTGGGCGGATGGGTATGGTCGGTGGATGTGAAGTGCCAGTATCAACCTCCAACCTCCGGGTTTCAATCAACAATGCTTTGTGTGGGCGTTTCATTTAAAGTGAAAGCATCATCTGGTACTTATCTGTAAAACAGTGGTAGAATCCACGAACCAAGTGCAGGCCTTCCACGAACCTCCCAGCCTTAGACTGCACTGCTCATTAGCTCAGCAGTGGGTCACCCCTGAGCTGGGACTAAGCTCCACCCCTAGGCAAGGAATCCTAGGCTAGGCTGAGGTTACAGGGAAAACAACACACACAACAACAACAAGGAAGGGATTCTCTCCCCAGGAACCTCTCACGCTCACTGCCCACATACCCTCATTCCCCACATGCCTGTTCCACCCCAGGAGAATACACCTTCTCTATCACCTGGACAGTCCTTCGGCTGCTAATCTCCCTTGCCTTGGGTTACAGGAACAGGCCGGACCGGAAGTCTCCGAGCTCTGTGGCAGCTATAGGGTTTCTTCCAGGAGTCCTCTCCTTCCTTTACGCACTCTCTCACTTGGAGAGAATCGCTCACAGGCCAACAACCTGTTCTTCCAACCTCAATAACCTCTCTCACCTAGAGAGAACGTTGTACCACTGGCCAACAAGACCCCACGCAGTCCAGCACTACGTGGTCACAACAACTCACGGGGAAAATAGACACGGGCTTCCCAACATGTTCAACAATGGTTGGTCACTTCTTATTTCCCAATCCGCCAGCATAGAATAGACTCACACTCTGGTTGTTGGGGATGCATGACAAACAATCCACGCAGGGTCAACACAGGTTCGAACTGTTCAGACAGGGGTTGTACCGGCTATCTCAGAACTCAACCCAGGATTTTCGGCTTTCACGGATGCACCAGGGTATAAATTATCATTATAGAGGCTTTTCTTGCAATATTGACAGAGTAGTAGTTGGGCCTGGGCTACTAAAAGAGATGGAAGACCAAATGATAAGAATTAAACATAATTTAAAAGATGCCCAGGATAGGCAGAAAAGTTACCCTGATAGTAACAGAACCCATAGAGAGTTCAAAGTGGGTGACCATGTTTTCCTGAAAGTGAAAACTAACAGGAGTTCCCTGAAGCTGGGAAGTTGCGCCAAGTTGGCAGCAAGATTTTGTGGGCCATTCGAGATCCTGGAAAGGATTGGGCCAGTTGCATACATGCTTGC
>ML809017.1:76799-114814 GCA_009831015.1 Picea engelmannii
TCAGGTGGAACCAGAAGGTGTCCTGCAAGTGCATCCTGTGCGCATATTGGACAGGAAAAGCAAACAGCTCCGGAATCGAGCTATAGAGCTTGTAAAGGTCCAGTGGACCTGGTATGGTCCTGAGGACGCGACATGGGAGCATGAAGAGGTTATGCGGGCAGAGTACCCGCATCTTTTTGAAAATTTTGAAAGGCTTGCAGAGACAGTGTAAATTGCACTGAGGACAGTGTAAAAATAAGGGGATGGGAATTGTAGTGTCCCCAAGGCCGAGCCCCGTTGCAAACCATGTTCTGAAATAAATTGTAATT
Source organism: Picea engelmannii (assembly GCA_009831015.1). NCBI lineage: Eukaryota > Viridiplantae > Streptophyta > Pinopsida > Pinales > Pinaceae > Picea > Picea engelmannii. The sequence goes on from ML809017.1 coordinate 77,108, forward strand.
ATGTTTTATAGGCTGGTGAGCCAAGTTTTTATAAGCTGGAGGCTTATGTATTTGTTAGGCCAGGGAGCCTAAGTGTTGAAGGCCAGGAGCCTGCTGTTGTATATGTAATCATGAAAAACACTTAATAAAATATAAACACCACCAGGTGCAGACCGACCATGATGAATGAGTGAAGGGGGACTGGGCATCCACAGAGTGGGCAAGGAATTAGGGGATGGAAGGTGGGAAATGGGCTAAGTGTTGAGCCTGGGGGCCAAGCCTAGGAGGCTTAAGCCTGGGAATAATATTTTAATATTATTCCAAAAGAACATGTGCATTTTATGTTTCATTTCATTCTAAGTTTTGGAAAGGGTAAGCGTGCAAAGGGGATGCATGCTGATGGAACACATGCAGTTCCAAGGGTGACAAGTGTCAGCCCTGGTGCATGCAAATAAAACAGCTAGGAGGAGCCGTGAGAGGGATTCTCCTCCATTCTACTTGACGGTCTGAAGGTGAACGATCAGACCTCTGCAAAAGAATACCCTTGTGCATCCCTGAAAGCTGAAAAGCCTGGGTTGACTTCTGAGATAGCCGGTACAACCCCTGTCTGAACAGTTCGAACTTGTGTTGACCCTGCGTGGATTGTTTGTCATGCATCCCCGACAACCAGAGCATGAGTCTATTCTATGCTGGCGGATTGGGAAATAAGAAGTGACCAGCCATTGTTGAACCTGTTGGGAATCCCATGTCTGTTTTCCCCGTGAGTTGTTGTGACCACGCAGTGTTGGACTGCGTGGGGTCTTGTTGGCCAGTGGTACAACGTTCTCTCCAGGTGAGAGAGGTGATTGAGGTTGGAAGAACAGGTTGTTGTCCTGTGAGCGATTCTCTCCAGGTGAGAGAGTGCGTGAAGGAAGGAGAGGACTCCTGGAAGGAACCCTGTAGCTGCCACAGAGCTCGGAGACTTCCGGTCCGGCCTGTTCCTGTAACCCAAGGCAAGGGAGATTAGCAGCCGAAGGACTGTCTAGGTGACAGAGAAGGTGTATTCTCCTGGGGTGGAACAGACATGTGGGGAATGAGGGTATGCGGGTAGTGAGCGTGGGAGGTTCCTGGGGAGAGAATCCCTTCCTTGTTGTTGTTGTGTGTGTTGTTTTCCCTGTAACCTCAGCCTAGCCTAGGTTTCCTTGCCTAGGGGTGGAGCTTAGTCCCAGCTCGGGGGTGACCCACTGCTGAGCTGATGAGCAGTGCGGTCTAAGGTTGGGAGGTTCGTGGAAGGCCTGCACTTGGTTGGTGGATTCTATCACTGTTTTACAGATAAGTACCAGATGATGCTTTAATTATGTTTTGTAACTCTATGTATTATAATTATCATGCATTCTGCTGTGCATTTGGATTAATGTATTTGCCATGGATTATTTATGTTAAAAATGATTCTTATGCTTACTCTGAGCTTAAATGTATTTTTTTGCTTAAATGCATGAAATTAATTATGAATGAAAATGTGTTATTCCGCGTAGTAACACCTACACGGTAGCCAAGGTGCGCTACAGTTATTCTGGGTTATCTACCAAGAGGTGTTATAGTAACCTTGGTAACCGAATAAAAAGGGTGTTACAGTTTGGTATGGTGGAATTGAATGCGAATCGTGATTGTGCAGGTTATTAGAGTTACAGTTATAAAATTCTAAACTATTTTAAACTGTTCTTTCCGTTTTTTTTACAGTGAGCCGTCATTTTTTAACCGGACTTTTATGAATTTTTAATATGAATAACAACCAAAAAAAATATTGTTAGTGGGCGGATGGGTATGGTCGGTGGATGTGAAGTGCCAGTATCAACCTCCAACCTCCGGGATTCAATCAACAATGCTTTGTGTGGGCATTTCATTTAAAGTGGAATGGGATATGAATAGTCTTTGTGCAGCTGCATAGGTTAATAAGGTTAAGGTTATAAAGTTATAAACAATGTAATCTTTAAAAAATTGTAAATATATGTAATTTTACATTAATTAAATATAATTTTAATATAATTAAATTTTATTTTAAATATAATTTTAAATCTTATTTTTAATATAATTATAGTATAATTAAATATAATTAAATCTTATAAAGTTTTAAATAATTTAATCTTTAAAAAATTGTAAATATATTTAACTATACATTAATTAAATATAATTTTAATTAAATCTCTAATATATTAATTAAATATAATTTTACATTTTATAATAATTTTAATTAAATCTTTAATATATTAATTAAATATAATTTTACATTTTATAATTTCATATTTTTAAAGGTTATTATTATTTTGTAAATAAAATTAATCATTTTGCCCTATAATTATTTTCTAAATTAAATAAATTTTTTGTTAAAATTTTTAATTGTAATTGATTAAATGAAATTTTATCATTAAAAAACTTGATCCATTTCAAATGATCAAAATAGTGTTTTTTTTTTCTTAATTTTAAAAATCAATTAATATCTTACATTGTACATTAATGTAAATTAATATTTAATTTATATTAATGTAATAATGTGTTATTAATATAAGCATTGCTAAGATAAGAACAAATTCTCACGAGCTCCATAGTGAAACTGGGTGTTGGTCAATTCCTAAAACGCCATGGGATGAAAGAGTGTGTTACCTTTGTGACACTAAGAAGATTGAAGATGAAAAACACTTTCTCTTAGATTGTCTAGCCTATACCCATATTAGATCTCATTTTCAAAATATTGATCACACTACCAACCTTCCTAACCTCTTAACTCAACAAAAGTATGCTATACCCATATTAGATCTCATTTTCAAAATATTGATCACACTACCAACCTTCCTAACCTCTTAACTCAACAAAAGTATGGTGATCTTGGAAAGCTTCTCTTAATGCTTTTCGAGAACATAAACAAAATTCTAAAGAATTACAAGTAATCAATGTCTTTAGAATTAGTCACATAATACTTTCTATCAATGTCTTTAGAATTAGTATAAATTGTCATCTGCAATGGGTAAAACAAGTTGATTTCCTTTAAATGTTCTTAGGAAAAATATAAATTATCATCTATAATGTATAAATCAAGTAGATTTGTTATCAATGAGCTTAGAACAATATAACTCATCATCTACAAAGATCCATATGATTTGTTATCAATGCTCCTATAATAATTATAACTCATTAAATGATTTGTTGTTACAATGCGACGAACATAGTGTTGAGTCTTTCAATTTGACGAACATTGCGTCGAGTTTCGCAATTTAACGGACATAACCATATTTTCGCAATGTGACGAACATGACTTGCCATAACCATATTGTCGCAATGTGACGAGCATAACCATATTGTTTCAATGTCATGAGCATGACTTGCCATAACCACATTATCGCAATGTGACGAACATAACCATATTGTCACAATCTGATGAACATGAATGGTCATAACCACATTATCAGAATGTGACGAAGAAAACCATATTGTCGCAATCTGATGAACATGACTGGCCATAACCATATTGTTGCAATGTGACGAACATAACCATATTGTCACAATGTGACGAATATGAATGGCCATAACCACATTATCGCAATGTGATGAACATAACCATATTGTCACAATTTGATGAACATGACTGGCCATAACCATATTGTCGCAATGTGATGAACATAACCATATTGTCGTAATGTGATGAACATAGCCTCACCATCGCAATGTGATGAACATGACCATATTTTTCGCAATGTGACCAACATAGCCTCATCATCGCAATGTGATGAACACAACCATATTGTTCACAAAGTGTCAAACATATCCCTATCGTCTCAATATGACGAACATAGCCCCGCTGTCTTAATGTGACGAATATTGCCACATTGTCACAATGTGACGAACATAGCTTTGTTGTCGCAATGTGACAAACATAACCATATTTATGGAATGTGACAAATATATCCTTGAATCTTGCAATGTGACGAACATAGTACTGAGTCTCTTCATTTGAAAAACATAGCACCAAGTCTCGGAATGTGACGAACATAACCATATTTTCGCAATGTGACGAACATGACTTACCATAACCATATTGTCGCAATGTGACGAACATAACCATACTGTTGCAATGTCATGAGCATGACTTGCCATAACCACATTATCGCAATGTGACGAACATAACCATATTGTCCCAATCTAACGAACATGAATGGCCATAATCACATTATCACAATGTGACGAAGAAAACCAAATTGTCGCAATCTGATGAACATGACTGGCCATAACCATATTGTTGCAATGTGACGAACATAACCATATTGTCACAATGTGACGAACATGAATGGCCATAACCACATTATCACAATGTGATGAACATAACCATATTGTCACAATTTGATGAACATGACTGGCCATAACCATATTGTTGCAATGTGACGAACATAACCATATTGTCGTAATGTGATGAACATAGCCTCACCATCGCAATGTGATGAACATGACCATATTTTTCACAATGTGACCAACATAGCCTCATCATCGCAATGTGATGAACACAACCATATTGTTCACAAAGTGTCAAACATAGCCCTATCGTCTCAATATGACGAACATAGCCCCGCTGTCTTAATGTGACGAATATTGCCACATTGTCACAATGTGACGAACATAGCTTTGTTGTCGCAATGTGACAAACATAACCATATTTATGGAATGTGACGAATATATCCTTGAATCTTGCAATGTGACGAACATAGTACTGAGTCTCTCTATTTGACAAACATAGCACCGAGTCTCGGAATGTGACGAACATAACCATATTTTCGCAATGTGACGAACATGACTTACCATAACCATATTGTCGCAATGTGACGAACATAACCATACTGTTGCAATGTCATGAGCATGACTTGCCATAACCACATTATCACAATGTGACGAACATAACCATATTATCCCGATCTAACGAACATTAATGGCCATAATCACATTATCACAATGTGACGAAGAAAACCAAATTGTCGCAATCTGATGAACATGACTGGCCATAACCATATTGTTGGAATGTGACGAACATAACCATATTGTCACAATGTGACGAACATGAATGGCCATAACCACATTATCACAGTGTGATGAACATAACCATATTGTCACAATCTGATGAACATGACTGGCCATAACCACATTGTCGCAATGTGACGAACATAACCATATTGTCGTAATGTGATGAACATAGCCTCGTCATCGCAGTGTGATGAACATAACCATATTGTTCGCAATGTGACCAACATAGCCTCATCATCGCAATGTGATGAACATAACCATATTGTTCACAATGTGTCGAACATAGCCCTATCGTGGCAATATGAAAAACATAGCCCCGCTGTCATAATGTGATGAATATTTCCATATTGTCACAATGTGACGAACATAGCTTTGTTGTCGCAATGTGACAAACATAACCATATTTCGGGAATGTGACGAATATAGCCTCAAATCTTGCAATGTGACGAACATAGTACTGAGTCTCTCCATTTGACGAACATAGCACCGAGTATCGCAATGTGACGAACATAACCATATTTTTGTAATGTGACAAACATGATTGGTCATAACCATATTGTCGCAATGTGACGAACATATAACCATATTTTCGCAATGTGATGAACATGACTAGCCATAACCACATTATCGCAGTGTGACAAACATAACCATATTGTCGCAATGCCATGAACATAGTCTCGTCATTGCAATGTGATGAACATAACCATATTGTTGTAATGTGATGAACATTGCCTCATCGTCCCGATCCAATGAACATATCCTCGTTGTCACAATGTGACACAAATATCATGTCGTCATAATCTCACAAAAAATGTCTTGTTGTCATAATGTGATGAACATAGCCCTATAGTTGAAATAAATGTCATGTCATCACAATGTGATGAATATATGAAATTTAATTTCATCGCATAGCCATACGACATACGATGAACATATGACATTTATGTTCATCACATAGTTATTTTTTACTTAAATGTCCTATCATCTCCATGTGATGAACATAGACGCATCATCACAATATCCCCTTCATCGTCAATATGTGACAAACAATATACTATTATCGCAATGTGATGAACATATCCCCATCGTCGCAATGTCATGCAAATATCATGTTGTCATAGTGTGACACAAATATCGAGTCGTCGCAATCTGACGGACTTATCCCCTCCCTCTCTATGTGACAAAAATAACCATATTGTTGCAATATGACGAACGTAGCCTTGTCGTCACATTTCCATCAACATAGCTTTGTCGTCACAATGTTACGCAAATATCATGTCCTCATAATGTGACAAACAATTCCAAATGTTGTTATTTGAATGTCATCCGTAGTCTTGGTCAACGATGGTCATGGGCAACCATGGTCACTTATGGATAAGAACTGGAAAATATGGTTAACCATTGTCAACCATGGTCATGGTCAACCAATGTCAACCATAGTGAAGGTCATCCAAAGTGAACGCCAACCATAATGAAGGTCTATAGAAGTTAACCATGGTGAAGGTCTACAGAAGTTAACCATGGTCATGGTCATGGTCAACCATAAATAACCATGATCATGGTAATCCAAGTTCAACCTTACTTAACTATGGTCATGGTCAACCATAGTGAACATTTCCTTCCCAAAGTCAACCAAGTTCTACCAAACTTAACCATGGACATGATCAACCATAGTCAAGTATCATCATTGTAAATTATTAAATTAATACTTCAATAATGTATTATTAATGTATTACTACTTTAGTAATGTATTTATTAAGGTATTGATACTTTAATAATATTAATTAAAACTTTTTTAATGTTTTAATTATTTAATATTAATGTTTTAGTGTATTAATATTAATAAATACATTATTAATAATGTATTATTTATGCATTACTTTATTAGAGTATTAATACTTTAACAATGCGTTGATGTATTAATTAATTAATAAATACATTATTAATGTATTAGTACTTTAATATTTTACATTATACATTAATGTATTAGTTAATTAATACATTACATTATTAATGTTTTTTGTATTTATATAACAAGTTTCTAAAATAGTTTTAATGTATTTTTATTTTATTATAATATTAATAGTTTAATAATATATTATTTAGTATTGTAAATTAAAATATTTATTAATTTCATTAATACATTACGTTATATATTCATTCATGTATAACAAATTTAATTTATACATTACATTAATTTAATTATATACTTTACATTATTATTAATCAATTAATACATTATATTCATACAATAAGTTATAAATTAATGTTTTAATACTTTAATTTATAAATTACATTAAATTTTCAATACATTTAATAATTTTATTTACTATTTTATACATTAATTTTTATATCACATTTTAATACATTAATGTATTATCTCATTAATATATTAATATATTATTATTTTATTAATGTTTTAATACTTTATTAATATATAAAATATGTTTTATTATATTAATATCATAATGATTATGATGATGATTAACTTCCACTAAAACCTAATTAAACAATATAATACTTTAATATATTATAAATGTATTTTTACTTTATTCAAGTTTTATTAATGCTTTATTATTTTAATATATTATTATACTTTTAATGTATTATTATTTTATTTACTTTTTTTTTTTTTTTNTTTTGTTAATTTGAGCCACACCAACTCTTAACATGGTTGGATTTTTTGTCCCGGCAGGTTGTTGGATTTTTTTTGACTTTAACATCACAGAGTGGCTTAACAACACACTCCATCACCAACTGTCCTACACCTCGGGGACTATTTTATTTACTTATTATTAAGACTTTATTAATGTATTTATAATTTAACAACATATTAATTAATTAATACAATACATTAATACGATATTTATTAATTAATTATTGTATTATTAATACATCACATTATACATTAAAATATTGATACGTTAATTTATACATTACATTAAGGTATTAATTAATCAATACATTAATACTTAAATATATTAATTTAATGTTCTTTTACATTATTAGTATATTACTTTATAATTAATTTAGTGACTTATTTATTCTTTATTAATTTATTTGTAATATACTAATGTATTAATATTTTACTAATGTATGAAAAATGTTTTATTTTATAAATGTATTGTATTTAGTGTATTAATTTATTTTTGATTAATGTTTTATTTTTTTAATTAATTAATACCTTTCATTAATACATGAATGTATTAATGTAATGTGTTAATACTTATGAGTATATATTACAATAATGTAAAAAATAATTAACAGATTAATTATGTAATTATATATTAATGATTGTTTCTCACGCATGTCGGTCGTCAACTAGTAACAACCACTTTATAAAAGTGGTTGATATACTTCGATCGACGTCATTTTTCACATTTCCAAACTAATGACACCGATCAACGTATATCAACCACTTTTATAAAGTAGTTGTTGCTAGTTTATTATTAACTAATACATTTTTATACTTTAATAATCTTCATCAAATTAATTTTATTAAAAAATATACTTCATCAAATATGAGTTCATGTTTTTTAATCAATCCATCTTTCATATTCTTTTATTAAAAAGATGGTGCTAAGAAATGTAAAAGTTATACTTCATTGAAAAAAGATGGTGCTAAGAATCTAAATGATTTGAGATACGAGAATAAACATCAACAACTTTGAATTGGATTATCCCTGCTCAATGCAACCTTAAATGCTCTCATCTTCTGCCTCTTTTTTCGTTCCTGGAATATTGGCCAACGAGTTGTGCGAAAATACGAAAGTTGTGCGAAAATACGAAAACCCATCCAAAAGATGGTGCTAAGAAATGCACGAGTTATATTTCATTGGATCTTTAAAGAGCCCATGTTTTCCGATCCATCTTTCATACTCTACTTTATCTTCATCATTTTTTTATTGAAAAGGTGGTGTTAGGAAATGGACAAATTATACTTCATTGGTTTTTTAGTTGGGAGAATTTTTTTTTTTTTTGCATAATGTAAATACAATGTATATTTTCACAACCACACCACTTTTGTGTCTTATAACAATCATTTAACAATATATCATTGTGATTAATAGTTTCATTGTTATAGTGTGACCCATTTCTTTCCAGACACTAATCCTTTGTAGTGAGCTATGACATAGGTTGAAGGTTTTCAGATCCTTAACCTATCGAAACCTTGGTCATAATTCGGTGTTTGAGCTTAAAAGTTTGAACATATTGGAAGTCAATACTGGTAATATTGATCATTGTTATTAAAGAAAGACACTATATTCTACAACTCCATTTGCTATTACAAGTGATTTGAATTAGGTTTCGTAAAAAACAATGAACTTGAATGCTAGTTTGGACAAGATCTAAGTATTGGAAGCATAGAGTTAATCCAATGCCACACACTAACCTTTAGACATACTCATCACACTCTAATATGGTGGGCAACACCAACTTCACTAGTGCTACCAATCTTGATGCAAGCACAATGTATTGTATGATTAATGAAGCTCTTGAGAAACATTACAAGGAAATTTACAATCAACATGTGTTAGAATTAACGTCATTGATGTCAAAGGATTTATGACATTACAATACACACAACATATCCAAGATTGATACACTCACTCTCTCTCACACACATGATTACAAGTATATTAAAAAGGGGGTGCATGTGAAAAAGTAAAAAGTGAAATAGTGGTTTCCAACCCATGGGTTTGGGGTATTTTCCCATGGTATTGGGAATTAATCATTTACTTAATGGACATGTCCCTTCATGAAGGGTTATGAAAAAGTATAAAAAGAGATAGTATCGAGAGAAAGTGTGTTTTTGTGCAAGATGTAGTAACATTTGAATAAAAGGATGAGCAAAGATTGAATATCATTCCAAAAGGGAAGAGTTGCGAAATTAGTTTCAGGTCATCTTGGAATTTTTGTGATAAATTTTTTCTAAGACGTTTCATACCTTAACATTTTGACGGGATGGAGGAGAGATCTTGGTGTACATCTGATACACATTTCAAATGTTGTTTAACTATACTTTCAAAGATATTTCATTGAATTTAGGGTTCCTGAATGCTCCTAAAATGAGTTTCAATTAGGTTAGATTGACAGTTTCACTATAAATTATTTTATGGGATGTTTCAAACCTTGAAATTTTGCAGAGACATAGAAGAGATCTCTGTGTACATGTGGTAAAAATTTCAGATGATGGCTCGCTATACTATAAGAGATATGCTCTGTGGAAGTTAGATTTTCTGAATACTCCCGAGATCAATTTCAAACAGGTCAATTTAAAATTTTCACTATAAATTCATTTTTGGGACTCTTCAGACTATGAAATTTCAGAGAACAGAGGAGACATACATAAATACCTTAGGTAATAATTTCATAATTAGATTTGAAAAATTGGATACATGGCATGTTGTACAAGTTTGTTCTTGGGAAGAGGCCCAAAACAACAAGCTTTGGGAAATTTTCCATTTGGAAATTCAAAGTTTGGTCAAACTTGGAAAAGGCAGAAGTAGTGAGTAGACCTGGTGAAGGAAGAAACAATGAGTAGACTTAGTGAAGGAAGAAGCAATGAACAAACTTGGTGAAGGCAAAAATAGAAAATAGACTCGGTGAAGGTTGGTGCAACTCACACAAAGAGATTGGTGTCTCTTGCTAAGTTGGTGCTTAACACTCAGGATTGGAGTCTCCAGTAGATTGATGTCTATGAATATCTGTAAGATATTGGTGTCTCTTGATAAGTTGGTGCTTAGCGGTGGGGATTGGTGTCTACAAATATATATAAGAGATTGATGTCTCTTTCTAAGTTAGTTCTTAGTGGTAGGGATTGGTGTCTACGAAGATATGTAAGAGTATGGTGGTGCTTACTAGGATTTGCACCAATGGGGATTGGTGTCTCTAGTAGATTGGTGCCTACAAATATTTGTAATAGTAGGTTGGTAGCTAAAGAATTATAAAGAGAAGTTTTGTGGTTTTCTCCTGAAAAGGTTCCCACGTAAATCTTGTGTTCCATGTTATGCAGTTAATAGATCTCATATGCAATTGTTTTCTTATGGTTGATGAATGTTTGAAAAAGTAAAAAAAATTCTTATACTGATTCACCCACACCCCCCCCGCCCTCCCCCTTCTCGCAGTATAAGTGTCTGCTTAACAACATGCAAAGATCTTCAACCAAATTGTGCTCCAAGCTGCACCTAGAGCATTTGCTCAACAAAAACTGGGCTCATTGGGTGACAACCCATTTGAGGTGAAGATTAATCATAGCATTCCCATGTTCAAATGTAAGATCTACATTAAAGTACTTGATGAGTGGTTTAGCAGACTCTAGGCCTATTTTGACGCAAAAATAATCAAGCTTGCAATCTTGAAAATGTCGATGACTACCAAGTCATAGCGGGAATCCCACAACCAATAATGCGAAGAGTGCAATGAACCCACCACTACGTGGGGTAAATTTATGAACCCATCATTATGTGGGGAAACTTTATGTAAGCCATGCATGACAAGTTCTACCCATTAAGTTATCAAGAATATCAATGCATGAAATCATTGCAAGTGCAATCAATAAGTTGATGACTATATGAATGAGTTCCATGCACTGACTTGTTTGGACATCGAAAAGGAATATCTTGACCTTGTTCATTAGTGAAAACCTCAGATACTACTATAAACACACATAAGGATACACACATTTTTTCAAAAAAGAATGAGAATAAGTATTAGTCCAAGAACAACACAAATCGTCTTGGTGACCAATGCAACCAATAATGTAAGGCCAAGACTGTCGACAAACAACATGAGCATAGTCAAATAACACTACATAATCTTAGAAACAATATGCCCTTGAAAAGCAATTCCACACTAGTATTGGCCAATAACACAAGCAGTGGAAGCACACAAGGAAATTATGTGACACACATAAGATGACCTCACACTCCAATGGAAATTGTTGTACTAAAGTTAGTTTTTGGTGCTTTTTTTAATCCCTTGACACATGATTAAAAAAATAAAGTAACTACACCAAAACTAGACCCTCCCAACATCATTTTTCTCACAACATACACAACCTCAACACCCTCAATGTAACATCCCCCCTATACTCCCTAGTTTAATTAATGCTTATGTAAATGTAATGTGTGGCTACGACCAAAGCGATGTAATATGCAAATTGTATTTCAATGTTTTAATAATAAAATGTGATACCAAATGCTAAGGGGAAATGGACAAGAGATGGGGGTTGGATTAATCCACAACAGAGGGGAGTGTTTAGGATAATGGCCAAGAGGGGTTCATGGGGGAATTACCCATGTATATTAATTCGACCCATTTTCCTAAATTTGCTATTTGTATATGAACCTTCTCATTTCTGATTGAGTGTTCCCAAAGCCAATCATTGAATACATGTAAGAAGATGGGTGTGAATAGTCAAATCCCATAGTTTGGGCACATGGGGGTTGAGTACAATCAACTTGGGGAAGAGTGTGAGTGAAGCAAGGAAAGCCAAAGGTAGGAAATCCATATGGGTTGGGACAACAATTTTACACATTGAGTTTTTGTGCATGAGGAGAAAGGAAGATAGCTTGGAGTTGGTGCAACCATAGAGGGAAAATTTTAGAACAAGCTAGAGTGTATTGGAGCATATTTGGAGTTGGAAACTGAAGAGCCAGGTTGTTAGGCCTAAAGAGTGAACTCCTGGGTGAGTTTCATTGTAACAACAAGTGGTTGTTGTTGGTTTGCTGGTAGTTTTCCTAGCAGCAGGTTCCCTTGAGTTCCCAACTGAGATATTCTTGGTTACCTGTGCCAGAGAGACCCTGATAAACGAATGGGACACCCGAGGGAATGATATTAGTGAAGGGGTACATTCCTTGGGTTAGGCAGGTCAAGAGGAAGAGAGCTGGTGGAAAATCAGGATAGTTGTAGGAAGATATCAGTGGGTTGTGAGTTTATAAGCTGTGAGAGACCACCCTCTTTTGTGGATTGCTAGCCTAAGCTCGAGGGTGATTTGTTGTTGATATTTGGAACAAAAATTCTATGGTTGGGTGGAACGTCCGTCTCAAGTAGTTGGTTGCACAACCATTGTTAAAAGATAAGTGTTTATCTATTTTTTGTCTTGTATTTATGAGTCAAATTGTTGTGCATGAACTCTGTGTATTTGAGAATGATTTATATGCTGCTATAATGAAGTTTATTAGCTACATTCATGTCTATTTTAGTATGTTGTATATGCATAAGTGCAATGACAATGAACAATAGTTAAATATGATTTTAATTCGTAGTTGAAAGCTACAGGAAATCAATTAGTTGTAAGAATTAATTTTTTTAACATAAATTTTGTTTTTATGAGTATTTATCACTGTAATGTCCCTCGATTGGGATGGGGTACATCAGATTATGGTATCAAAGCACTTGGTTCAAACATCGGGCTTGTATGGGCTCGAACCAGAGCGAATTGCTGAAATTCGTTGTTGTGGATTTTGTCTATGACAGATTTGGGGGAAAACAGAGGATTTAGAGAGAAACCCACAAACCGGTGGGAAAAATACAAGTTTTAAAGACTTTGGACGGTTCACAAAATGGTTGAAAAAACGAAGCTCATATGAGAAAGTTACAACAAACATACTAAGGGTAAAATTTTGGCACCAATTTTACTTCCGGAGGGCATAACTCCATGCTCAAAAATCTGTTTCGGGCATAAGAGAAGTTGATGGAAAACTTGCGACCCATAGAAGCAAGTGGTAGAGTCATATTTTGGTTATGGGTACTTGAAAATGTGATAGGAGAGAAATAAGACACATGTAGCATACATGTGTAATTTGGGTAAAACAACCTAAACTTCTCTAGACCATAACGTCTAGCTTGGGGCTCAGATTTGAGCAAGCGAATAGTTGATGGAAAGGTATTGAGGAGTATAAGACATCTATCCACCAAAATTTTTGAATTGGGCAATATATATTTTCTTATAAATTAATAAATATATTTCTGTAGTAGTAAAAGAGTGGAAATTGCAACATGTAAATGTTGTAACTTTTCACTCAGAACTCAGATTGAGGCATGAGTACAACTATTGGAAAGTTGTTTTAATGAGGAATGCATCAAAGGAATTAGAATTTTGATTTGATGCAGTGTTTCCTCCATAAATTGATGAATAAATAGCATGTATTCTAATGGATGGAATGCTTTATGTATGCATGCTTCTAACAATAATTATTGCATGCACAATTTTTAAAGAATTAGAGGTACAAGAAAGAAACTTTGGTTCTTATATGAGGACTAGAGTTATGGAAGATTCTCAAGGATATCACAATGATGAGGAAGAGTTCATAGGTTTGAATTTCAACATGGTAAATGCCGAGACAAAGTCAAATGAAAGAAAAGATAGGAAGGAGCCTATCACTATGAGAAGCCTGCATAGAGAAGTGCAAATATATAGAGTTGATAACAAAAGTATTATGAAGGCTCAGGAATAGATACTTCAGAGCTTAAACATGTTGCATAAGAAAGTCAACAAGGACTCTGACACCAAGCAAGCAACTAGTTCTAAACAAGTGTCAGCATCAAGATCCCATAACAAAATGGATGATCATGGAAATTATAGGCAGTTAAGAAGCATGAGAAGGGGCCATCATTCTCCAAGGCAATCCACTAGAATAACTCATTCAAGTTCAAGGCCAGGGAGTATCCCAAATGTGTCTCCTATTCAGAGGCAAAGAAGAGGGCCTAAGGTAAACATCTTGCAAGGTGAACTCAAGAAGATTAAGCCACCAAATTTTAATGGTGAGCATAGGAAAGGAGAAGTGGTTGAGGCCTGGTTGTTGGAAATGAAAAAATATTTCCAGCTACATGATTACCCCTCACTAGTAGAAGCTATAATTTCCACTTGCTACTTGCAAGAAAAAACATCCACGTGGTGGGATCAACTTAAGCAAGCCAAAAACCTTGATGAGAAGAGGATCTCATGGAGGCAATTCAAAGGATATTTCCAAAAGAAATATTTTTCAAAACATTATTATGAAAGGAAGATGAAAGATTTCTTTCAACTCAAGTTGGGAACCATGACAATAGAGGAATATGAGAAGCGGTTCTTTGAATTTTTGAATTATGTTTACTTCATCAGGGATGAGAAGGTCAAAATCCAAAGGTTTCTAAGTGGATTACCCTCCTTCTATAGTGACAAGATCCAATATGACAACCCTAATACTTTGGTTTTAAGCCACCCTTTTTTCAGAAATAATTCCCAAACAAATCAACAAGGTCAAGAAACCCAAAATGAACACCAAACTGTAGATTCATTTGGGAAAAGGCCAAGGAAACAACCTGTTCAATGTTGGGGATGTGAGGGAAATCACTTATATAGAGACTATCCTCACAAAGGAGAAATAATGAGGACTATCCACAAAATTCAAGAGGATGAAATAGTGGAATACATGGGAGGAAGCATGCCAAGGATTTATGAAACCTTGGACAACAAGAAAGTTGAATATCAACCCTCCATGATCGAAGTGGAAGGTAAGATTGATAACCATCCCATATCAATTTTGATTGATTATGGAGTTAAACATAGTTACATAAATGCTAACATTGTTGAAATATTTCACTTGCAAATGAGTAAACATAAGAAATCTTGGTTAGTTCAATTAGCAATATGAGATAAGAGAAAGATCAATGAGTTAGTTAAAGATTGTCCTATAGACATGAATGGACTTAATACAAAGGTAGATGTAAACATCATACCATTGGGTTCATATGATTGTCTAATTGGCATGGATTGGTTGGAAAAATACCATGCTATCCTAGACTGTTACAACAAGACAATCACATGTCTCTACGAGGAAGGGAAACAAGGAAAGATTCAAGTCATTGAAAGAGCTGTAGTTGTTAGAGAAATTTCAGCTATGCAATTGAAGAAGAGTTTTAGGAAAGGATGTCATATTTTTGCAGCCCATATGCAAGAGGCAACCAAAGTTAAAGTGGAAAACATTGAAGACCATCCAGTCTTGAGGGATTTTGAAAATGTTTTTAGAGAAATCCTGAGATTTCCACCAAAGAGAGACATTGATGTCTCTATTGATTTGGTGCTAGGAGTTGCCCCAATGTCCAAGACACCTTATAGAATGGGTATACCAGAATTGAAGGAGTTGCAAATGCAACATGAAAATTTGTTAAAGAAGGGGTATATACACCCAAGTGTGTCACCGTGGGGAGCCCCGATCCTTTTTGTGAAGAAAAAATATGGAACCTTAAGGATGTGCATTGATTTCAGATAGTTGAATAAGGTCACCATAAAGAACAATTATCCTTTGCCAAGAATTGATGATTTGTTTGATCAACTGAATGGTGTAAGAATCGTTTCCAAGATTGAATTGAGATCAAGATATCATCAAGTAAGGATAAAGGAAGAAGACATCAACAAGACCACATTCAGGACAAGGTATGGGCATTATGAATTCACGGTAGTTCCATTTGGATTATCAAATTCCCCAACAATATTTATGTGTTTGATGAATGGAGTGTTTATAGTACTTAGACAAGTTTGTGATTATGTTCCTAGATGAAATTATTGTCTACTCTAAGTTAGATTAGAAACATGAGTAGCATTTAAGAATGGTGTTACAAGTTTTAAGAGAGCATAAATTGTATGCGAAACTAAGTAAGTGCATCTTTTATCAAAAGAAGATTCACTACTCGGGGCATATAATTTCAGCAGATGGGATCACAGTAGATCTTGAGAAGATAGAGGATGGTCAATGCCAAAGAATGTGACAAAGGTTAGATCATTCATGGGTCTTGCTGGTTATTACCAAATATTCATAAAAGGATTCTAAAATATTGCAAGTCCAATCACTTCTTTACAAAATAAGGGAGTGAAGTTCGAATGGACTTCCAAGTGTGAAGAAATATTTTAGTAGTTGAAGGAAATATTGACAAGTGCGCCAATATTGAAGATTGAAAATCCAAATGAAGACTTTGTTGTGTGCACTGATGCATGCAAGGAAGGGCTAGGTGGATATTTCAGTCAAAAGAATCATGTGGTATGCTACGAGTCCAAAAAATTAAAAGAACATGAAAGAAATTATGCAACCCATGATCTAGAGTTAGCAGTGATTGTACATGCATTGAAAATGTGGAGGCATTAATTTATGGGTAATAAATTTGAACTAAGGACAAACCGCTATGGTATGAAGCATTTGTTTGGAAACCAACACTAAATGCCAAACAAACTAGATGATGGTTGGAATTTCTGAATGAATTCAAAATTAAGCATATAAAGGGAAAGGGAAATCAAGTGGTCAATGCACTCAACATGAGAGGTCATGAGAATCATATTGCAGCCATTATCATGTACAAGACTGATATGAAAGACACAATCATTGCAACAACAAATTCAAATCAACAATATGTGGATCTGGTATTCATAGTGAAAACATGGTTGAGAGTTCAGACTGAAAAATTCCTCCAGATAATCAACTACATGATCATAAAAATCATAGAAGCCATATTTTGTTTGTTGATGCTCAATGTATTCTGCAATTTGATTTCCATGGTTGGACTATTCATGGGTGTTTTATTTTTCAAACTCATGATCAAAACATTCCTCATTCTCAATATCAAAGGGAAAAGAAAACAATGTGTCTTTTTGCTTATGCTGAAATGAAACTTCAAAATAAATACCCTATAATGGAAGAATTTGGGATATTTCCCGATCTTCTAAAGCTTCAAGCTCTTTTTCAATGTCCTTGGAAAACTCATCTAAAAACTAGATTTTATCTTCCGAGCTACATTTGCATGACTTAAAATAAGAAGACAAAAATGAAGAAAAGTTTTCATCCACTTCATCATTGGTGTACATATCATTCCATTCTTTAAAACCTTGAATGGAAACAAGGGCTGCCACAAACTCAAAGGAAAACCTTCAGCCCAACTTCTACATTTTCCTTGGAACGAATCATAAAACAATATAAGAATTACATCTTCATTATTTATTCTAAGAATATCAGTAAAGTCACGGAAATATGAGATATGTTTCAAGGCCAAACTCAAATCCTCTCCACTAAATTTTGGACCATTCCTTAAAAAATATTCATCCTTGAGTAATGGATTAGGGAAACCATAAAGTTATGAAAAGTCCAAGCATGCATACCTTGCAATGATAGAAGCAACATCTGAGTCCCTCATAGTCCAGTGGAGTCACCAGTAAATCCCTCAAGCAATGAATCATTCTGACAGTGGAGTCGCCATTGATACTCTGAAATATGAATTCTTCTTAAAATGGAGTCGCGATGGTAAAATATATAGCCAACCTCTATGTCTGACTCTGTGTTTACCCTTTAGGAATCATATCTGAAAATTTGTCGTTCTTTCCCAGGGAATATTTCACCTTCAGTCCCCGACAACGACGCAAAAATGTTATCACTCTGTAATTTTCTGTGGCTGTGAAAGGAAAACATAGGGATAATTTTTTCAAACCACTTTGGGATGGAAACCGGCCTTTCCAACCAGAGAGGGATCTATCACTAAAATTAGAGCACATTGGTCATATCTGTAGGTAAATACAGAAATTTTATTATGTGGTGGTAGGATTAAGTGAAACACCCATTGGGCATGGATTCATAATAAAGATAGGTCAAATCAAATCTTTCAAAACTAGTTGATATGAACAAATGTACTTCATAGGATAGGAATGTATCAATCTGTTAGTCATCATAGGCATTATAGTATGGTGGTGAGAATAAAATAACACACCAATTATAACATAACACCAAGCATTGGATGAGTTCTGTCACAATATCAGAATACCATTGTAGGAAAACTGAATGTGAGAAAAAGAGCATCAACAATGAATTATCTATCTATAATCATTCACTCATAATAGAATAATAGACATAATGATCAACAAATATAGGAAACATTCACAAGGAAAAACAAATTGTAGATTACTAGCACAAGAATCTCTGAGACTAATATTCAAGTCCTTCAGCTTGAAATCTTTCATTAACATAAAAAAATATATACAACAACCAAAGAGTCTTTTCCCTCAAGTATCCAACCGTTTTCTCCTTCTTTTCCTTCACAATATATAGAATTACATTTCAATATAACTCAATCAGTTTGAAATAGTTAGGGTTTCACATTCAAGAAGGAGTTACAAAATAACTCCTATTTTTTAGGGTTTAGTTTTTAACTAATTAAATTAGGCGAAAATCTGTAAAAATGGGCTGTAAAGATCCCTTCGAATATCCAAAACCATGATACCTGTGAAAAATATGAGAGAGGGTTTTGTATATGAACCAATTCTTGAGAAAAACCTCTTTCACTTTGTTGATATCAATCACCATTTGCTTGGAATTTGCTCTTGAAGTTGACTGCAAAAAAGGTCAACTACATGAAATTTCACAACAACTGGTAATTTCACCTTTTTCTCGCAAATGGCGAACTGGGTTTGGCTTATTTTTTGTCATCAAATTAATGACACTATGATTCCTCTCTAAATATCATTTTGGAGAAACCCAATTTGTCTTTTTAAATTTATGATGAAAATAACATTTCACAACAACTACGGAATTTGCTGCGCAATCTTTCTTTCAACAATTTCCTTTGTGAACTCTCTCTCTTTGTCAATATGTGATAGTGTCTTTACCATTGTTGCAGCCTGAAGGCCATAGATAATGCTAAGGATAGAAAAATAATCAAAAAAATGACGAGGAGTGCTCCACATGCCTCATCGCCTCATCGATATTACATTGATAGAAATACCATCGAACCTTGACACATGATCTTTTAAGAGACCAGGAAATGACTACAAGACTCAAATCGCAATAAAACCAATTGTTTTGACTTTGTAAATTAATACTTCCTAACATGATGAAAAATGAATGGAGGGGCATCTTGTCGACAATACATAGATACATCACTAGAGAAGGTATCTTTTCAATTGTCCATTGCTATCATGTTAGATTTCTCATGCATTTAAATGGTGATAAGGAGATGAAACTCCCATTATACCTTCTCAAAATCCTAACCAATATGTCCAAACGAGTCCAGAACTATCCAAAAACTATTCATAAAATCCTCTACCATAGGGGGTTTATAAAAATACTGGTTCTTTTTTCTCTTAGTGAATTGGGAATGTCATGGGAAGAACTTTTAGTGTCACTAGGGTTACTGGAAGAAGATCCAGAAGAAAAGGAAATTGAAAAACAACCAGAAGAGAAGGATATTGAAGTTCCCCAGGTAGCTAGGGTTTCCACAGAGCTTGAAATTTCATCAAAATCCACCCAACATGCCAAAGAAAAAACCTTACCCGCAAAAAGAGGAATCATATCAGACACAACAAGATCCATCACTCCAGAGAAAGAAGAAATACCCTAGAGGCAACTGAGATCATCCATAGTGAAACAAAGGACCAAAGAAAGTAATAAATTTCAAGTCATAAATTATGTTAGAAAGGGTAAAAATAAAGTTTGTCTAGCAATCCAACCATCTCCTAAGCATATTGAGGTCGAACCTGTGCCCACTACTAAGCAAGTAGGAAAAACTCCTAAATTGAAAGAAAGAAAACAATAGAGGAATAAGCAGGCTAGTCCTGAAGTAGTTACAGTTGAAGTTGTGCCATTGGACACACAGATTAAGGAGCCTTATGACTTAAAGCAGGGAAAAAAGAAAAAAGGGGGAAACAGGTCCCAAAAATGACAAGTAAATCCAATCGAAGGACCAGGTTGACCAATCAGTTAAGGCTAAACTCAAAACCCTTGTTTGATCCATCCCTCAAGGTGTAGAAGTATATTGTAATTTAAGATCAAGAAACTGATGAAGATCCCTCTGGGTTTACCAACATGGAGTAAATTTCCATCCACACCTTGAAGGAAATGTCAGTAGGAAAGACCAGAAAGAAGCGCAACAAGGGACAGACCTTAGGTGTTAAACTTATTGATTTGGAAATAGAGTACATCACTGGTCCAAACCTAGAGAAGGATTGTGAAGACACAAGCCTAGAATTAGAGCAGGATTTTGAAGAAACTATTCCAGAAACAGAGCATGTCCCAGAGCAGGTTTTAGAAGAGACAAAACCAGAGGCAAAGGGGAAAATGTTGATGGTACATGAACCTGTGAAAAACATCATTGAAGACAAATCTGAGAAGAAGCCCAAGTATGAGATGATACTTAGGAAAGTTAATCTGTCCATTGATATCAATAGGCCTGCTACTGAGGAAGAGCATGAACTTAAAAATGGGAACATAGTGAAAACATAAATCAAGCCTAAAGTTGAAGGTAACATGAAAATGGAGGACAACAAACAATAGGTGGAAACCCTCAAACAACAGAATGATAGCACGGGGAAATATTCAAGAGCTGCAACAACAAAATCAAGCTCTTGAGAAGCAACATTCAAAACTAAAAAAAAAATACCAAAAGTTGCAGAAAAAACACCAAAAGACCTGCATGTTCCTAAAGGATATCATCTAATTCTGTTGTTGACAACAAGTAAGGAAATTCTAAGCATGTGCAAGTTTTTCTCCAATGTGAAGGCCTTTCTCTATTTAGTGGCATACGTGTGGATCCATGCAAAGTCAATAACCAGTTCCAACTTTTGAAGAATTTTGTTGTGCAAATTTTACACTCTAGTTATCAACAATGACTCTAGTTCCAGTGATAGAATCTTTTTGTTTTACTTAGAGATATTACAGCCAGTTGTAATACAAGTCTTTTTGATAAAAATAATGTTTTGTTTAGGTCGAGTTGTAATACAGGTATTTTTGATAAAAATAATGTTTTGTTTAGATTGAAGTTATGGGCCTAGAAAACGAGATTTATCCCAACAAACTAGCACTTAAACTCTACTTCACTCGCTTTAAAGAAGTGTTCATGTATTGTAATCATAACTGAATGGTGAAGTTAATATTTATAGGTCTGAATGTAATGCATTTCTTAACTCTAGAATTTAGATCTGAGATAGGCATTCGAATCCTTTTTGTTGGATAAATAGAAGAATATGTGAATGTAAAGGGGTTCATCTTTTTGGGGTGTATCAAACTATCAGGATATAGATTAGGCTTATGAAGTGTAAGATATACAATTTTTTGTACTTAGTGAATATAATTTATGGTGAACATACTGTATTTTTCTCAATCTTGCTTGTCTTTTCTTCTTATTTGGACGCATGTTGAATGTCTTGTAAAACAAATATTCTTTCTCTTTCAGCTAATGTGTTTACAACATGTTGATAAGTGTATTCCAAATATTGTTTTAGGTTTCATGCAATGTGTTAGATCTAAAATTTCTAGCTGCAACTGACAAATTGTATGCTTATCAGTGTTTCTGTTCTATTTTTATATCTTGTATCCGCTACACTAGAATGCATGCCACTGGCTAAGGGAAATATTGTGGTGAATATTGTGGAATAGTCCAAATATAACACTTCCATTGAACCTCATCTAGCAGTTGACCATAAAAAAAATAAACGAAACTTATTAAAAACCAATCAGTCCAATAACTGAGATGGCATAGCTCCGCCCTTAGTAGTAAGGTGCAAACCTTAGTACCAACGTATTCTGGTGCCATTGCAGGGAATAGAGTAATGAATCAATCTTTCCCTGGGAGAATGACAATAATCAGATCTGATCTTTGATGGTGAACCAAGATCAGGCACAAAAATGACTTCCATCTTTCACATTGAGACTCTGTTGAATGCAAATATACTAAGGAACTCTGGCTCCCAAGAAGGGATTCAATAAATCAAATTCTGAGCATACTAAAGCCTCAAAATCTAGCCCTGATCTTAATGGTGAAACAATAAGTTCTGATCCAGAGAGACAACTAAGGAAATATACACTTTCTAAGAGACATCCCTTTCCATCCAAAGGAAAACCTACATCTAAAAAGGTTGCCCCTGTCCTCAACAACAAGCAGCCTGAGATTATAATTTTTGAAAATCCCCTTGTAGTAAGCCCTCAGATATATTCAACTTCAACTTCTACCTCATCATATCCTCAAGTAACCACTCCAGTATCTCCTCCTAAGCCTCAAAGACCAGTTGTCCTAAATATGGCTATAAACAGGATGTAATCCACCATCACAGCCAAGTATGCACCATTAGTGTTTCCTCAAAACCTACATCCATTTCCAATAGGATACTACATGAAATATCTTCTTAGATACAATGGTGAAGGAGATGTCACTGTTGAGGAACATCTGGTAGATTTTTACAGCTTTGTAGACAATCTTAACATTGGACATGCAGATGTTTGGATGAGGTTGTTTGTGCAAAGCCTGGATGGAGAGGTAAGGAAGTGGTTTCATGGTCTTCCCCCAGACTCCATTGCAGGTATTGAGGCATTGGATGAAGCCTTTATCAAACAGTGGGGAGATAGGAGGGATTACCTGCACTATATTACTGAGTTTGGGGCTTTAAGAAGGAAGAATGGCGAGCCTTTTTTAGATTTCACTAAGAGGTTTAATAAGATGTACAACAAGATCCTCGATGAGATCAAGCCAACTAAGACCTCATCCAAGATCACATTTGCAAATGCATTTGATGTTGAATTTTATCTCTTGTTAAGGGAGAGAAGGCCACCACTTTGCTATCTATGCAAGAGGAAACCCTGGAGGTCGAGTCTAATATTCTAGCATTAGAAAAATTAAAAACTAAATCTGTCAAGAACACAAAGAAACAGAGAGATGAGGTTCCTTCTTCTTCTAACCCAACAAAATATGACCCAACAATTCATGTGATGACTAGAACATTGAACGCTATGAATTCAGATATAGATAAATAAAAATGGGAAGCCAAGTATCCAAACAGACCTTATCAAGAAGTTGCAAATAGGAATCCTAATCAGTTCAAGAGACCTAATAATGCCCCTCAAATCATGTAGAGGGAGAGAAGGAATGTTGAAGATCAAAGGATTGTACCCCCTTTTTAGAACAATGAAGTTGAAGAGATGGAGGAAAGTAATGATATTGGTGATGATTTTGCAATCCTTTTTAATGAAGCTGACCTCCATCCTAGTCACCTAACCTAGTCAGAGTATGCAATTTCTCAACTATCAAACCAATTTGATGATGATAGAAAATGAGAAGATGATTTTTAAATTTAGCCTCTAAAGAAGTATGGTTTAAGGCCTAGGCTAGGGGGTCCCAAAACAAATGTGCCAACTTAGAATAAGAAATCAGATCTTCCTCCCAAGCAAGGTCCAAACAAAGACACAAGAAACAAAGCAAATCAACAACAACCAACTAAAACTATTTCCAAAGGTGAAAGAAGTTGATAGACAGGTAACTTCTTTTAATATAGAGCGTGCACTAAGAAAATTCAAGATTCATGTACATTTGACAGAGTTAATGAAAAATGATCCTTTTAATAGATCTATCATGAAAGTTTTGAAGCCACTTGCTTCTGCTGTCTCATTTGATGAGATAAACCTACATGATGAGAATCCTTCTATCATGGTTGGCCCACACATTGAATATGGGTCTAATGCTTCCCCACATTTTTACATATCCTTGAATATCCATGACAAAATTCTGCACAACTTCCTTATGGATTTTGGGGCCTCACACAATGTCATGCCTAAGGTTTTCATGGATGAGCTAGGGTTACAAATCACTAAGCCATATCATGACCTTTACTCATTTGATTCTAAAAGGGTTAAATGTTTTGGAGTAATTAAGGATATGGTTTTTTCTCTATTTCAGTTTCCCATGAAACACATTGTTATGGATATTGTTGTAGCTGATATACCTCCCAACTTTGGCATGCTTTTATCTAGGTATGAGGCCAAGAAAGTGGGAGGATATTTGCAGATGGACCTTAAATATGCCACCATCTCTTTTTTTAAAGGAGAACATATAATATTGTATAGAGAAGTCAGATTTGATTACATTGTGATTGATCATCAGAATCTAGGTAATCATCCAATTTATATTGTAGAGGATGAAATTGGGTCATCTATTTTTCATATCAATGATGATGCTCCAAAATTATCAGTTAGAAAATGTAGCAACCAACAAGAGATAGGCCAAGGAAATGAAATATGGAATATGTGTTTTGATGGTTCATCTTCAAAGGATGTCCCTGGTGCTGGAATAGTCCTTATTTCCCTTTCAAAGGAGGTGGTTTCCCTCTCATACAAGTTAGAGTTTGAAACAACCAACAACATTGCAGAGTATGAAGCCTTAGTGTTGGTGTTGAGAGATGAAAAAGACATGTCCATTGAAAAATTGATAGTATTTGGTGATTCTGAATTGGTTGTCAATCAAGTGAATGACATTTATCAAACAAAACAATTGAGACTAAGGCAGTACATGAATGAGGTATGGGACATAGTTGATAACTTCCTTCTCGATTTCAATATTTCTTTTGTCCCTAGAGATGCCAATCAAAGGGAAGACTCTTTAGCTCTGGGTGCTCGTAATTTCAGGCCTCCCATTGGTCCAAATATTAAATGTGAAGAGGAGGTTAGGCACATAACAACCATACCAGACAATGTCAAACAATGACATGTTTTCAGTGATGATCTAGAGCTCAAGAGATTTCTACAAACTATTGATGAATTTTCAAATATATCCATTGACCAAGAAAATGAGAATGATGAAACAAAAAATCAACAAACACCTCCTTTTCTGAATAAGGTGTCTGGTCACAACACTGTGGAACTGAAAACAAATCATATTCCAAAGGGCTTAGTCCCACTGGAGAGACTTTTTGACAACAATGATGTCTCCAGGAAGGATGCAACTAAAGGTTAGGAACATGAGGTTGTATACTGTAATATTGGCATAGCTACAAATCCAAAGATCGTCAAGATATCCAAAGCACTACCAGATGAGCAGAGAGACATGTATGTCAGCCTTATGAAAAAATTTGCTGATATTTTTGCATGGTCTTATGAAGACCTGGAAACCTTTGATACTGAAATCATTCAGCATAAAATCCCTCTGAAAGTAGGTTCTAAGCCATTTAGGTAGAAAATTAGACATTTTAACCCTCTGTTGGTGTCTATTATTGAAAAATAATTCTTTATGCAAAGATCATTGTGCCTTTGAGATATTCAGATTGGGTGGCCAACTTGGTGCCTGTCAGGAAAAATAGTAGTGAAATACGGTTATGTGTGGACTTCAGAAACCTGAATAGGTGTCCGTTGAAAGAAAAACATCCATTTCCCAAGATGGTGCACATTATGTAAAGGGTGGTAGGTCCTCATAGAATTTCCATGCTGGATGGTTATTTCAGATACAATTAAATAGCAGTGTTCGAGGAAGACAAAGAAAAACTTTCCTTCACTACGCCATGGGGCACCTTCATGTATGAAAAAATACCCTTTGGATTGATGAATGCAGGGGGCCACCTTCCAAAGGGCCATGAAAATTGCATTTGTGGGTGAAAAGGACAATTTCATGGTGATATACCTTGATGACATCACCATATTTTCAGAATCCGATGATGAACATTTGCAACACATGAAGCAAATATTTCAAAAATGTAGAATGTGTGGAATCTCATTGAATCCAAAAAAATCCCATTTTGCTATGTTAGAAGGAAATCTCCTAGGTTAAATTATATATCCAGGAGGGTTAAAGATAGACCCGAAGAGAGTAGATGCTATTCAAAAAATTGACATTCCCAGAAATAAGAAGGCCATACAGTCTTTCATAGGCAGAATAAATTTCTTGAGGCGATTTGTACCAAAATTTTTTGAAATCATTAGGCCTATTACAAACATGCTGAAAAAGGATGCTGGGATTAAATGGACACAGGAAGAGAGGCCATCCTTCCAAAGGATAAAGAAAACTCTAATTGAGGCCTTGTTCTAGTTAGTCCAGATTACTCCGAAGAATTTCTTATTTTCTCTTTTGCCTATGAGGAGATTATAGTTGTTGTATTGTTGCAAAATAATGAAGAAGGGTACGAACAACCTATTTCCTTTTTCGGAAAAACACTTAGGGATGTAGAATTGAAGTATGACATCCTAGAAAAGAAGGCTTATGCATTAGTGAAGGCATTGAAATTCTTCAGGGTTTATGTCTTGCAGTCTAAAATAACTGCTTATGTCCCTAACAAAAGTATACAGGAGATCCTTTTCCATCCAGAAAATGATGGGAAGAGAGGAAAATGGATAGTCAAACTTATGGAACATGATCTACACATAAATCCCACTAAATCGATTAAGGGACAGGGCCTTGCAAAACTGTTATCTAATTCAAATTGCAAAGCGCTTGAATTGCACCATATCTTCAACCAATCAGATGCTCCACTGACACAGGATGAAAAGAAGACATTGCAGGTATTGGATAAATATTCTCTTTCACCCTGGTATAGAGATATCATTTATTCTTTACAACACCTAGAATTCCCACCAGAGTTGGAAAAATCCAAAACTAGGTCTCTTAAATTAAAGGCTGTAAAATACTACATTTTAAATCAATATTTATATTGGAAAGAACCTGCTGGTATTTTGTTGAAGTGTGTGAATGAATATGAGTCAAAACATGTTATAATTGATATGCATAAAGGAGTTTGTGGAGGGAACCATCACTGGAAATTTGTAGCCCTCAAAGTTCTAAGGGATGGATAATACTGGCCCACAATATTCTCTGATGTATTTGTCATGGTTAGAACATGTGAAGAGTGCCAAAACTTTGCTGGAAAGTAGAAATAACTCTCACTACCCCTGAAGCCCATTACTGCAAACAACCCATTTCAACAATGGGGCCTAGATTTCATCGGTGAGATAAACCCACCCTCTAGTAGACAACACAAATGGATCCTTACTACCACTGATTACTTTACAAAGTAGATTGAGGCTATTCTCACTAGGAATGCCACTACAAAGTAATCATGAACTTTCTGGAAACAAACATCTTTTCCAGGTTTGGATGCCCCAGGAAACAAGTAACAGACAATGCTCAGGAATGCAATTCCAAGGGCATGATTGATTTTTGTGGGAATTACAACATTATCCTAACACATTATACACCATATTACCCATAGGGGAATGGGTTGGTAGAGTCATCAAATAAAACCTTTATCATGATTATAAAAAAATGTTTCCTTACAAAAAAAACAAAACAAAAACATGGGACTCCAAACTGAAGTATGCCCTATGGGATGATAGGATCAACACCAAAATGTCTCTAGGTACCTCTCCATTTCATCTAGTCTATGGGGTGGATGTTGATTTTCCAACCCAGCTTGGTCTACCCATGTTGAAATTTTTGCAGGAAGAGGATCCTAATGATATTCAGAGGAGGGTTTTCCAGATTATTGAAGTTCAACAAAGAAGATAAATATTAAATGAGAAAAACGAGGCTTACCAAAGAAAGGTCAAGGCAGAATTTGATAGGAAAACCAAAAAGGATACTTTTCAAGAAGGTGACCTGGTTATGAGATGGGATGCCAAGAGGGAGGACAAACCAAAACATGGTAAGTTTGATAACCTTTGGTTTGTCCCCTTCAAGTTAGCCAAGGTTCTGAATAAAAATACCTTTGTATTGCAAAATATGGATGACACTGAGATCTTTGGAAGCCCAGTCAATGGGTGCTTCCTGGAGTATTATTTTACATGATGAGCTAGAGGTGGTTTTGTCTATACATAGATGTTTTGATTTCCAGTATGATTCAATACTTTAGTGTGAATAAAATACTCCATATCCCAATAAAGACACTAGGGTATAGTCGCAGATTTGGTTTTTAGTTGAAATAAAACAGATGTCAGGGCTAGTAAAGGGAATAAAATGGCGGGTGGCAGAAATAAATAAATAAGGCACACAAGTCTCTTATTATTAGCACCTCACAGGGAAGTGCTACCCCCAGTTGGAGCCAATGTTAGATCCTAGGCCTGCACCTCTTCCTTCTACTCATCAAAAAAACCCATTCATTTGTCAATCTAGCTCTTAGTTAGTTTTTCTTCTTCATTGTGTGTTAGGTCATTTTGTTTTATGTTATCCCTTCTTTGCTTATGTTAATTGTTTTTCTCTTTATAAGGTCAAGTCAGGTCTTGATTTGAGTATGGATAAGTCCTATAACCATGGTTTATATCACTGATGTATCACAAGAGGGTTAACCCAAGCCTACAGGTATAAAAGTGTTGATTGCAAGAATGCCCACATTCTCACAATCAACAGGCAGACTATGTTTTATTGAATTTTCTTGAATTAAACATATTTTAAAATTTGAATAAAGTGCGTTGGCACCCAAATCGCGCTCCCATTTTCCTATTACCCTCAAAATCGTGTGCATTTTCCCCTGTGCAATTTTCATTGTAGGTTTTGAACGGACCCTAAGTGGCACATGGTCTTGGCCACTATTTTCAACAGATCAAAGCTAGGGCACGATGGTACCACCCCAAGAGCATTGGAAACTAAACAGAGTAGAGCCAACATGGATCAAATTGTTCGAGGCGATACCATAGATCCAAGATATATTCATTAGGGGTGAGTGGTATGATTTCATTTGTGCCTTCAATGCACACCATACATAAATCACCCTGATCTTTTCTTGAAACTTTGATGGATTCCAAACACAAATTGGGGATATAACCATCCACATAACAAAACATTTTATTTCTGGAGCATGTGCTCTCCCTATCAATGGAGAGAGGTGGTTTAAGAAAGGTAAATTACTAGTTGAGGTGAGTAACCAGTTCCTGGTATAAGAGAATCAAATCCCATATTGGAGCCAGGGGATCCCTATCCTTTGGCTGAAAGAGGAATGGAGGGGCATCCTATCAACAATACAGAGGTACATCACCAAATAAGGTAGGTTTTCAATTGTCGAATTCTATCATCTCATATTTCTCATGCATTTAAATGGTGATAAGGATAAGAGCCTTCCATTCTACCTTCTCAAATGCCTAACCAAGATTTCCAAACGAGTCCAGAACTATCCACAAACTACTCACAGAAGCCTCTACCATCAAGGGTTTATAAAAATACTAGTTCTTTTTTCTCTTAGTGAATTGGGAATGTCTTGGGCATACATTTTAGTGTCACTGGGGTTACAGGAAGAAGAGACAGAAGAACAAGAAATTGAAAAACAACCAAAAAAGCAGAAGATTGAAGTTCCCCAGGAAGATAGGGCTTCCACAGAACCTGAAAGTTCATCAAAAGCCACCCAACATGCCAAAGAAAATACCTTGCTTGCAAAAATAAGAACTAGATTAGACAAAGCAAGATGTATCACTCCAAAAAAAGAGGAAATACCTCAGTGGAAACTGAGATAATCCATAGTAAAACAAAGGGCCAAAGAAAGTAATAAAGTTTATGTCAGAAAGGGTAAAAAACAGGTCTGTCTAGCAACCCTACCATCTCCTGAGCATATTGAGGTTGAAACTTTGTCCACTGCTATGAAAGTAGAAAAAAATCCTAAGCAAGAAAAAAACAGAGGAATAAGAAGGTCAGTCTTGAAGTAGTTACAGTTGAAGTTGAGACATTGGACACCCAGATTGAGGAGCCTCATGAGGAAAAACTGGGAAGAAAGAAAAAGGGGGAAACAGGTCCCATAAATGCCAAGTAAACCCAATCGGAAGACCAGGTTGACCAATTAGTTGAGGATAAACTCCAAATCCTTGTTTTATCCATCCCTCAAGGAGCATAAGCCTAGTATAATTGAATATCAAGACACTAATGAAGAGCCCTTTGGGTTTACCAACATGGAGGAAATTACCATGCACACCTTGAAGGAAATGTCAGTAGGAAAGACTAGAAAGAAGCGCAACAAGGGATAGACCTCGGGTGTTAAACCTACTGATTTGGAAATGGAGTACTTCACTGGTCCAGACCCAGAGTAGGATTTTAAAGACACAGGCCCAGACCGAGAGCAGGATTTTGAAGAAATTGGTCTAGAAACAAAGCATGTCCTAGAGCAGGTTTTAGAAGAGACCAAACCAAAGGAAAAGGGGAAAATGTTGATGGTACATGAACCTGTGAAAGACATAATTGAAAACAAACTTGACAAGAATCCCAGGTATGAGATGATACCTAGGAAAGCTAAGCTCTCCATTGATCTCAATAGGCCTGTTGTTGAGGAAGATCATGAACTTAAAAATGGGAACAAAGTGAAAACATAAATCAAGACTAAAGTTGAAGGTAACATGGAAATGGAGGACAAAAAGCAATAGGTGGAAACCCTCAAACAAAATAATGATAGCATGGGGTAACAGATTCAAGAGGTGCAACAAAAAAATCAAGCTCTTGAGATGCAACATTCAAAAATATAGAAAAATACCAAAAGTTGCAGAAAAAACACCAAAAGACTTGCATGTTCCTAAAGGAGATCATCTAAGTTTGTTACTATCAACAAGTAAGGAAATTCGAAGCATGTGCAAGTTTTGCTCCAATGCGAAGGCATTTCTCCATTTAGTGGCATACATGTGGATCCATGCAAAATCAATAACCGGTTCCAACTTTTGAAGACTTTTGTTGTGCAACTTTTACACTCTAGTTATCAACAATGACTCCAATTTCAGTGATAGAATATTTTCATTTTACTTAGAGATATTAAAGCCGGTTGTAATACAAGTATTTTTGATAAAAATAATGTTTTGTTTAGGTCGAAGTTATGGGCCCATAAAAGGGGAGTTATCCCAACAAACTAGCACTTAAAGTCTACTTCAATCACTTTAAAGAAGTGTTCATGTATTGTAATCATAACTGAATGGTGAAGTTAATATCTACATGTATGAATGTAATTCATAGCTTAACTCTAGAATTTAGATATGAGATAGGCATTCAAATCCTTTCCTGGATAATAAAATAATATGTGAATGTAAAGGGGTTCAACTTTTTGGATTGTATCAAACTATTAGGATATAGACTGGGCTTATGAAGTGTAAGATCTACAAAGTCTTTTACTTAGTGAATATAAATTCTAGTGAACAAACTATCTTTTTCTCAATCTTTCTTGTCTTTTCTTCTTATTTGGATGCATGTTGAATGTCTTGCAAA
This sequence comes from Picea engelmannii, assembly GCA_009831015.1. Taxonomy (NCBI): domain Eukaryota; kingdom Viridiplantae; phylum Streptophyta; class Pinopsida; order Pinales; family Pinaceae; genus Picea; species Picea engelmannii. The sequence goes on from ML809017.1 coordinate 109,061, forward strand.
GAAAATATTCTTTCTCTTTCAGCTATTGTGTTTACAACATGTTGAGAAGTGTATTCCAAATATTGTTTTAGGTTTAATGCAATGTGTTAGATCCAAAATTTCTAGCTGCAAGTGACAAATTGTATGCTTCTCTGTGTTTCTGTTTTACTTTATATATTGTATCTGCTACACTAGAATGCATGCCACTGGATAAGGGAAATATTGTGCTGAATATTGTGGAATAGTCCAACTAGACCCCTGCCCTTAAGCCTCATCTAGCAACTGAACATCAAAATAAATAAACCAAACTTATTAAAAACTGATCATTCCAACAACTGAGGTGGCCTATATTTACCCTTAGCAACCAAGTGCATTTCTTAGTACTAACAATGGGTATTAGGCCTCATTGAAAATGAATCCATTTGAAGCATTGTATGGCAGAAAATGTAACACACCAGTGAGTTGGGATAATCCAAAAGACAGAGCAGTTGGTGGGCCAAAATTGTTAAGGGAAATGGAAGAGCATATGGCAAAGATAAAGCAGAATTTAAAGGCTTCCTAAGATAGTGATCCGAGTGGATATTGGTGTCCACCCACCTATTCCAACTGGCTCCTCTTGACAGTTTTTAGTTCAACACGTTCTTCTATACTTCTTTGTAATTGTGGGTTCTACACTTTCAAGGCTGTCTGAATCCCTACACATGTTCCAGGTGGATATTGGTGGCCTCCTACCTAATCCAACTAGCTTATTTTGTATGTTTTCATGTTAGCACATCTTGTTATACTACCAGGGCTGTTTTGGGGCCCTAAACAGTGTTTTTTTGGCTCATCACAATCAAATTGTAGACAAAATTAGAGTTTGATGACGTAATGTGTAGTTCTCTAAAATTCCTTTCCAATGAGCTATCACACGCCTAAAACAGAGGTCATATGAAAAAGTTACGACCCCGAGAAGTTGAGGTACCAACTTACCCATAGGGGCCCACACAACTTTTGGCGTTTCATCTCCTAGGGTTAGGTTTTTGGATGTCTAGGGTTTTGGCATTCATGAGTAATATTAAAAAGGCCTCTACAACCTCATTATAATAATTATTCTCATACATATGGGCATAGAAGCCACATCTCTTCTTAGAGATAGCTACCACCATTCGAGCAAGTGTTTCAGTTCTGCAATTTTATAGTTTTATCCTATTTCATTTATTCAATAGAAGATATTGTTCACTTGATATCTATGTTGTTATTCATATCTCTATGTTTATTGTATTCATTCTGTTAATCAGTTCGTTCCGCTCCTAAATATGGATCAGTGGTATCATAGCGGTCTTCTCTTCATTTATTTTTCTTCGTGCATGTCCCCGACAAGATCTGGGTATAAAAAGTTGGGACTCGAACCAATCGATCCGTTGCAAGATCGGACACACCGATCCCGACAAAAACCCATGGGGGACGAAAAAAAAGATGATGGAGCAAGATATCCTTGTAAATTGTTACTCGAGGAATCCCTTGTGCTAAAAAGCAACTAAATGATGGACAAATTTTCACATATCCTTTGGCGGTTGCCCACAGGAGATGCATCTTCATCAAGCGACCATACAACCCCCTTCAAGGTACAAGTAAATTTTGATATTCCATTATTTGAAGGACCGATATATGCAAATCTTGTAGATAAATGGTTGAATCTACTCGAAGGGTATTTTTTGGTCCACAATTTTTTCGATAGGGAAAATATTACTTTTTCACTCCTCAAGGTTGTCTCCCAGGTTAAGGACTGGTGGGATACTTACTCGGAGAAAAGGGCCATAGAGGAATTTGCAATATTTGTGGTTTCCCCTACATGGGATTCCTTCTAGGATTCCATTAAAGAACAATACTACCCCATTGGAAGCTACGAGGACCAGTACACTAGATGGACCACCATGCATCAAGAAAGGGACCAGACAATACCAGATTTTACCAATATTTTCCATACCCTGTGCACCAAATTGGGTATCAAAGACTCTGAGTGACATCTGGTGCTCAAATATCGCAGTTGTTTGCATAGATACATTCAAACAAAAATGGATTTTATAGACATCGCCTCACTGGGTACGAATTATAGATATGTTGTCAAGATCAAACATAAATTTAAGCAGCAGAGGCAAGAGTTTGGATCTGCAAACTCCTCACAACTGAAGTAGGGAAAAGGCGGACGCAACCCACATATCAAGGGACAGAGAAAAGATGGCCACTCTCAGGACAACCAGTCCAAGCCACAACAAAAGAAGGGAAATGAAAAGACAAAGGACACGGAAGGAAAATGGTGCGAATACCATAAAATCCCTTAGCACAACACTGAAGAATGCCACTCCAAGAAGTCATTCATGGCCGAGATAAAGGCGCCCAATTTCGAAGCCGATTCTAAATCCGAATAAAATCCAGAAGGAGGGAAGGAGATTATCGATGCTGAACGTAGTTCCACTATCGCTACCACCAAAGTCCAACCAAGTGAACCAAAAGAATCATAGGAAGGGGAACACCTCTTTCACTCACAGATGTGGGTAAACGGGGCTCCAATTCATTTCATTGTCGATAGTGGAAATCATAAGAACCTAATCTCAGCAGAGGTCGTCAAGCGATTGGACTTGCCGACGATACCGCACCTGCAACCCTACACCATTGTCTGGCTTCGCCAAGGAAGAGATCTTTGTGTCAACCAACAATGTCGTCTACCCTACGACATCAAGCCTTTCAAAGATGAGGTATTATGTGATATTTCTCCCCTTGAAGTTTGTGATGTTATTTTAGGACAACAAAATTTGTGGAAGTGTCATGTTGTGTATGAGTCTAGACCTCATAGTGCTATTATTACTTTGGGTAGACAATTGTACATGATACTAGAGGTAGCGTCACCTACCACTATTTATTTAATCTCTATTAAGCAATGCAATAAGGTCATTTCACAAAACGAGAAGTTCGTCTTCTTTATGATCCATGCTCACAATAAGCAGAAGGTCGTCGCCACATCCATGGCCTCTACACAGAGCCTCTCTTTGCAGGAGAAGCAAGTGGATGATATTGTCGAAGAGCACAGAGACATCTTCTCCTCACCCACCGGGGTACCGATGCATTGCCAAGTCAAGCATCCAATTTATCTAACCCCCGGTGCACCTCTGCCTAATGGACCAATCTATCATCGCTCGATGATGGAAAATGATGAAATCAAGTGTCATATCCAATATCTTCTTCAAAAGGGGCACATAAGACCGAGATCCTCCCCTTCTGGAAGCCTGATTGTATTGGTGCAGAAGAAGGACGAGACCTGGCGACTCTACATTGATTACATAGAATTAAACACAATCATAGTCAGGAACCGATACCCAATTCCCAATATTGATGACCTTCTTGACCAACTCAAGGGGGGAAAGTTCTTCAGCAATATTGACCTAAAGTCTGGCTACCACCATGTTCCCATCGAACCAATTGATGTATGGAAGATAACTTTCAAATATAAAGAAGGTCTCTTCGAATGGCTGGTCATGCCCTTTAGCTTAACAAATGCACCAACCACTTTCATGAGGTTAATGGATGATGTGTTGAGATCCTTCACCAACTCTTTTGTGGTGGTATATTTGGATGACATCCTCATCTTCAATAGAACTTGGGAGGAGCACATGCAACATATTCAGTAGGTTTTGAGCACTTAGCGACAACACAAGCTATATGCCAACTTGGAAAAATGCTCCTTTGGCATGAACATGGTCCAATAGTTGGGCTACATTGTTTATGAGCATGGGGTACATGTTGATCCAGCTAAGATCTAAGTCATCCGTGACTAGCCAGCCCCGACCACACTAACTGAGATTCATAGCTTCTTGGGACTGGCCAACTTCTAGCGATGGTTCATGTTGGGATTCTCCCATATTGCATGGGCCCTCAACCAAGTGACCAAGGGTAGTGGCAGGGAAAATTTCGTGATGGGGAAGGAATAACAATGAGAATTTGATGATCTGAAGCATCGCTTGTGCTTATCTCCAGTACTCTCCTTGCTCGATCTGCAACAACCATTCGAGATTGAGACTGATGCATCTAAATATGATGTAGGCATAGTTCTCACTCAACATGGTCATCCGGTGACATGCCATAGTGAGACACTCTCAGATACTGTCCGGAAATACCCCATCCATGACAAGGAAATGTATTCCATTGTACAAGCCTATCGTCAATGGAAACATTACATTATGGGAAAGGAGGCGATCATCCACATTGATCACAAGCCTCTGCATTTCATACAGACACATGGGAAATTGAAGAACGATCGCCATCATAAGTGGTCCACCTACCTGAAACATTTCCATCTCAACATTAAGTATAAGACATGGAGCACAAGTCATGTCCCTGACTGCCTCAGTCGACCTCCCATGGCTGCACTCACCACTATTCTCCATTCCTGTGGACATGAGGCATCTAAGTGGCCCTAATTTTATCAGCAAGATCTGGACTTCACCACCACCTATCAACTCTTGGGTACAGGCACATATGTCACCTATTTTCACATTAAGGATGAAATGTTATGCCATCTGGTCCATATTTGTGTTCTTTCATGCGAGTGTGAAAAGTCGATTTGGGAAGCCCACTACAGTCGGATGGCATGAAATTTTGAAGTGGAGAAAACTATGGTCATTCTACATAAACATTTTTATTGGCCAAAACTTCGACAAGACGTTGAAAAGTATATCATATCTTGCACTGCTTGTGCCATTTCCAAGCCATCCATCAAGAAGCAAGGATTATACACCCCTCTTCCTACTCCCGAGAAGCCTTGGGAATCCATCTCAATGGATTACATGTATGGCCTTCCGTCCACCAAGCAAGGTGATGATTATGTATTTGTGGTTGTTGATCGGTTTTCGAAGATGGCCATCCTCATAACCTGCAAGAAGAATATAACAGTGGAAGATACTGCCAAGATCTTCTTCGAACACATGTGGGTACATTTTGGGATACCACAGACCATCATATTTGACTGGGACAACAGGTTCCTCAACACATTTTGGTTGAGTCTCTGGTCACTGTTGGACACCAAGCTCACTAAATCCACTTCTTTCCACCCCCAAATTGATGGCCAAATAGAGGTCATCAATAGGATGATTGTGCACATCCTGTGCATGTACAACTCTAAGCATGCACGTACATGGGATGAGAGTCTCCCCTATGTTCAACACAGTTACAACATGGCTCTCCATAGCTCCATTGGCCATAGCCCATTTTGTTGAAATAATGTAACTACGAAGAGCATTATTATTATTATTTTATTATTGGATTTAATCCCCATTGAGGATTAATCATGTCGGTAATTGTATAAGGACCAAATCCTCTTTTGCGGATTGGTCATCGGATAATTACAAAGTGCATAATAAGAAGTCGGCCCCAACAGTTATAATGAAAGGGCCAGAATTAATTAAAGGTGGGTTTACCCACCTAGAGTGAGAGGTCGGCCCTGCCAGATGGTGACTCTTCACACGTGCCAGATTGATATAAATAAGAGGCTAGCGCCTCACTTCTTACACACACTTCACTTGCTCATTCTCTTATGAGGCAAGCTGCAATTACAAGTTGAAGAGAGGAGAAGAAGGGTGGCACATCTCTTGAGGAAGACTTTTTCTGTATTGGTTGAGTTATCTCTTGAACATTGTATAAGCTATTTATGATAAGGAAGTTTTTGCTGGGTTTTCTTCCCCTAGAGGGTTTCCCAGGATAAATGCTGTGTCTCTTGTGGATGTGTATTTCTCAGTGATC
>ML809017.1:120052-140772 GCA_009831015.1 Picea engelmannii
CTTGTTCTTATTATGCTCTTATCTTATGAAATGCAAAGAACTATAATAATGGCATAAACATTAACACATTTCAGGTGGGGTTGGGATTCCAACCCTTGGGTCCCATTGATGTTGCACTACCTCTTGCAACCACATAGACAAAATCTTCCCATGTTCAGTCTGAGACCGAAAAGGCCACTAGATTCATTGAGCAAATTAAAAACATCTGCCAATAGGTCCATTTGATTTTGCAGAAATCCAATGCTAAGTACAAGCAACGCCATGATCAACACATGGTACCACACCAGTTCAGGTTGGAGACAAAGTCTGGTTACATTTGCAGAAGAAGCATCTTACAAGGCCCCATTGAAATCTTCGCCCACTTCGCTATGGGCCTTACACTATCACCAAGGCTGTGGGTAGCATTTATTTTGAGCTCAACACTCCGTGACTCCACCCTTCCTTGGCTTGCACCCAGTGTTCAATGTGGATCTCCTTCGACCATAATTTCCACCATTATTGGACACCTCCGATATTGTAGAACAACTGAGACCAACATAGCTCAACCCTAACTGCATGGAACAAGCATCCAATGATCATATAGTGGACACATAGGTCAATGGAACTCGCCAGCAGAGGATCCATCTTTATCGGGTTGTCAAGGTAGGGCAACTCCTACACCAAGGAAAGTGGCTCACCTGGGGCCAAATTCAACAAAAGTTTCCTCACCTAATGGGGGAACTCATCGCAATGGAAACCATTGCTTCCTTAGGGGGAGGACTGATCCAGGTGGATATTATCCACCTATTCCAACTGGCTCCTCTTGATAGTTTTTAGTTCAACACGTTCATTTGTACTTCTTTGTAATTATGGGTTCTACACTTCCGAGGTTGTCTGAAGCCCTACACATCTTCTAGGTGGATACTGGTGGCCTCCCACCTAATCCAAATGGATTATTTTGTATGTTTTCATGTTATCAAATCTTGTTGTACTTCAAGGGCCATTTTGGGGCCTTAAACAATGTTTTTTGGCTCGCCACAGTCAAATTGTAGACAGAATCAGAGTTTGTCGACATAATGTGTAGTTCTCTAAAATACCATTCCAACAGGATATCACGCACCTAAAATAGAGGTCGTATGCAAAAGTTACAACCACGAGAAGTTGAGGTACCAACTTACCCATAGGGGCCCGCATAACGTTTGGTGTTTCATCTCCTAGGGTTAGGTTTTTGGATGTCTAGGGTTTTGGAATTCATGAGTAATATTAAAAAGGCATCTAGAGCCTCATTGTAATCATTCTGCTCATACATATGCACATAGTAGCCACATCTATTCTCAGAGATAACTACCACCATTGGAGCAAGTGTTTCAGTTCTGTAGTTTTACAGTTTCAACCTATTTCATTTATTCAATAGAAGATATTGTTTACTGGATATATGTGTTGTTCTTCATATCTCTGTGTTTATTGTATTCAATCTGTTAATCATTTCGTTCCGCTCCTAAATCCAGATCAAATAGGTAGAAAAAATATGCAGACAAGAACAAAGTGTTTAGATATTTCAAAGTAGGTGAACATGTGTTCTTAAAAGTGAAGGCGAAGAGAAGTTCACTAAGATTAGGAAGATGCCCAAAGTTGGAAAAAAGATATTGTGGGTCTTTTGAAATATTAGAAAAGATAGGGCTAGTTGCATACATGGTAGAATTTTATTCGTCTGCGAGAGTGCATATTTTATTTCATGTGTCATTATTAAAGAAATATGTGCCCAAACCTAACCACATAATTGATTGGAATGTGATCCAGGTGGAGCACGAAGGGGATTTTCGGGTGGAACCGATACACATCCTGGACCAAAAATTCAAAGTACTTAGGAACAAATCCATAGGGTTGGTAAAGGTTCAATGGACCTATTACAATCCTGAATATGCTACATGGGAGCATGAAGAAAACCTTCGGGAGGAATACCCACAATTTTTTGACAATTTTGAAGAAAACAAAACACAAGACTCCATTTTGAGTAGCTAGAGTTCCAGAACCACATCTCAGAGTCCTAGCCAACTGTGTCGGGGACCCTGATAAAAGAATGGCACATTCCTTGGGTTAGCCTTGATAAATGAATGGTACATCCCTTGGGTTAGCCCTGATAAATGAATGGTGCATTCCCTGGGTTGGTGAGTTGAGAGAAACATGAGATTATGGTTGGAGTTGCTATTAGAGTTGTTAAATTGTAGAATTTTTATTTCTAAGTATTGTGATGTAAATTTGCATATATGTATATAGACATAGAGTGCACTGAGGATGACACACAATTATAGAGGAGGGGGATTGTAACGTCCTCCTTATAATCCCCGGTTTAATTAATGCTTATGTAGATGTAATGTGTGGCTACAACCAAAGCGATGTAATATGCAAATTGTATTTCAATGTTTTAATAATAAAATGTGATACCAACTGCTAAGGGGACATGGACAAGAGATGGGGGCTGAATTAATCCACAAGAGAGGGGAATGTCTAGGATAATGACAAAGATGGGTTCAAGGGGGAATCACCCATGTATATTAATTCAACCCATTTTCCTAAATTTTCTATTTGTATATGAACCTTCTCATTTCTGATTGAGTGTTCCCAAAGCCAATCATTGAATACAAGTACAAGGGTGGGTCTGAGTAGTCACATCCCATAGTTATTAGGCACATGGGGGTTTAGTACATTCAGCTTGGGGAAGAGTGTGAGTCAAGCAAGACAAGCCAAAGAGAGGAAATTCATATGGGTTGGGACAATAGTTTTACACATTGAGTTTTTGTGCATGAGGAGCAAGTAGAGAGAAAGGAAGAGAGTTTGGAGCTGGTGTAGCCATAGAGGGCGAATTTTAGAGAAAGATGGAGTGTATTGAAATGTATTTGGAGCTGGAAACTGAAGAGCCAAGTTGTCAGGCCTGAAGAGTGAACTCCTAGGTGAGTTGCACTGTAACATCAAGTGGTCGTTGTTGGTTTGTTGGTAGTTTTTCTAGGAGCAGGTTCCCTTGAGTTCCCAACTGAGATATTCCTGGTTACCTATGCCAAAACGATCCTGATAAATGAATGGGACGGATGAGGGAATGCGATCAATGAATGGGTACATTCCTTGGGTTGGGCAGGTCACGAGGAAGAGAGCTAGTGGAAAATCGAGATAGTTATAGGAATATATCAGTGGGTTGTGAGTTTATGAGCTGTGAGTGGACTGTGAGAGACCACCCTCTTTTTTGGGTTACTAGCCTCAACTCAGAGGTGATTTGTTGTTGATATTTGGAACAACAAGTCTTTGGTTGGGTGGAACGTCTATCCCAAGCAACTGGTTGCACAACCATTGTTAAAATATAAGTGTTTATCTATTTTCTGTCTTGTATTTATGAGTCAAATTGTTGTGCATGAACTCTATGTATTTGAGAATGATTTATATGTTGCCGTATTGAAGTTTATTAGCTGCATTCATGTCTATTTTAGTATGTTGTAGATTCATCAATGTAATGGTAGCGGAAAACGGTTAAATATGATTTTAATTCATAGATGAAAGCTATAGGAAGTCTTTTAACAATAAATGAATTAAATTAGTTAACATAAATTTCATTTTTATGAGTATTCTGCACCGCAATGTCCCTCGGTTGGACTAGGGGACGTTACCCTCAATCACAATGAAATTGGAGGAAGAAAATATTGAGAAAAGTAGCCCTTACTCCATAGTTAGATGTGGGTACATCAACACCACCTTCACTTCAACCTTGACAATGGGAGTTGGAAGAATTTGATATCATCAATGATGATTCAAGAGCTCAATCTAGAAACCACACCTCATGAGCAACAATATTACAACATTGGATCATTGAGTTCTGGAAAGGAGTTATACATTACACGATAATGAAAATTATACTATACCATTTATCCATGGAAGGATGAAGTCACTTATGACGTTGTGGCTCTCAACATCTACAATGTTCTATTGAGACAACCATATTTGTGGGAATGTCATGTCATTTACGAGTCCCACCCTCAAGGAATTGTCCTCGACATTAAGGAAGATTGTTGTACATTCATGACATAAAACTTAAGCTCAAAATCTATTTAATTACAACAAATCAATTCGAAACATTGATCAACCATATAAATTCATTCTATCAATGATCAAGTCAATGGTTATCTAGAAGACTAGTACACCAATTCATATATCCTCCAATGTGAAACCTACATAGTAGAATAAACTAAATACACTTTTGGATGAATATCATAACACTTTCAAGGCCATGATAGGTGCACTATTACACTACCATGTCCAACACCATTTTGATCTAGTCCTTGGTGCATATTACCCAACAAACCTGTATATCACAAATCATTGTTGGAGAATGAAGAAATTACACACCAATTACATAATATCTTATGGAAGGGACACATCCAATCAAGTATTTCTCCTTGTGGAAGTCCCATTGTGCTCACACCCAAGTATAACACTTGGTGATTTTTCATTAACTATCACGCCCTCGATAAGATATAAAAAATTGTACTTAATTTATGCATTGATGACCAACTAAACACACTTAAGCGAGAAAAATTATTCATCATAATTTACTTGAAATCTAGTTATCATCAAGCTCTTGTTCACACTTAGGATATTTGGGAGATGTTGTTCCACGCTATGTGTGAGTTGTATGAGTAGTTGATGATGCCATTTGGCTTAACCAATGAGTTGACAAATTTCATGTGTCTTATGAACAATGCTTTGTGACCATAAACATAGGAATTTATTGTTGTTTAATTTTACAATGATCTTATTTTCAACAAACATGTGATAAGCATCTCCAATACATTGCCCTAGTTCTCAAGACCTTGTGAAACCACAGGGTTTATACCAACATGGAGAAAATTTGTACATTCAATGGGGAGCACATTAGATACCTTGGTTTTATTGTTAATGAGACAAGAATGCACGTGGATTAAAAGAAGGTGCCTGTTGTTCATAACTCACCTATCCCAATCAAAATCAATGAGTTATGAAGCTTGAATCCTCAACTTGAAGAATTTGTATAAAAAAATTTTTGCGGGCTTCTCTCATGTTGTACAACTCTAATGCAGAAGCATTGCCATCAAGCACATGTGGAGAGACAACTCAGTGCCTTAGCACACCTTTGAATAATTTCAGAATCTTAACCACTGGCGTTTCCTGCAAGTCCTTTTTTTTAAATGATCGAAAATTGAAGAAGATCAAATGCTTGGGAGCTGAATGATCCTGGGAGTTTCACTCCTAGACTTTAATGTAATGGAAATTAAGTAGCAGTTATTTTTTTTTTCGAGTAGACGAGTAGTCGGGGGAACCGTAGGAACCCTCTAGGATAAATAGAGGTTTTGTATGCCCGAATGAGGCTGCTGCAAATTAGTAGGAGATTGTTGTGATTTGGTTGTTGCTGAATTTTTAGTTCTTGTTTTATCATAGCTATAGTCATTTACATCTAAATGAATATAACAGAGAAAAATTGATTCAATGCATGGTGTTGCTACTGTTTACAATTCCCTGTTATTTTGTTTTCATTGAGTTAATGCAAGGTGTGCATACAGCTCGCAAGGAGTGCGTTGAAAGAGTCTGTTTCGACTCAGAAGCTCAGAAGAGATAGCGTGAAACTTCTATTTGCAAGGAGTGCAAAAGGACTGCTGCAAGGTGTGCACAGTCGTCGAAAGAAACTAAGTCTTGCGTGAGAATCTGTTGTAAAGAGTGACAGAGTCGGTTTCGACTCATAAGCTCGGAGGAGATAGCGTGAAGTTTCCATTTGCAAGGAGTGCAAAGGGACTGCTACAAGGCGTGCACAGTCACTCGCAAGAAGCTAAGTCTTGCGTAAGAATTTGCTGATCCGAAATTCGACTAAGTGTCGAAGTACCTCTCTAAGGAGTCAAAGGGTCTGAGAGATAAAGTTCAGGAGAGATAGTAGGGAGAAATATTCAAAGGGAGTGAAGCTCTGAAGGTTTCACGAATCACCGACTAAGATCCATCCAGGAGGGAGTGGGATCATTCCAGATCGTTGGATCTGGGAAAGGAAAACGAGTTTTAAGTCTCTGTGTGCACATAGGAGCGAGGATTCACCGAAGTCCCGAAGAGGCCAGGGAACATCCAACATCCAGAGGCACAGGTGGCAGAAGATCCATAACTCCAGAGAGAAAGTACTTTGAAATTTTTATGGATAAGGAGAAAGAAAAATCGTCGAAGAGCTGAAGGCCGAAGTAGATTTAGGTCGTTGGTTTCTAGGAGATACATGTCGACAGATCAGAGATTTCAAGAAATTTCACTTCGGATAATTTGAAGCGTGGAGTGTGACAAACTCCCGAAGTTCCGAAGGCCGAAGCAGATCACAACTGTCCGTTGCGGAGGACACGTGGCGGGAATCCATTGTCTTCGGGCGAAATCACTTCGGGAGGAACGAGCACGTAGGAGGTTGAAACTCCTTAAGCCCGAAGGGCCAAAGTGGATAGTGTTCGTTGGATCCAGAGGGACACATTTCAACAGATCTTGTACTTCGGGTGGAATTACCTCGGGAGGAAGCAATTGCAGAGAGTTTGAAACCCCCGAAGCCCGAAGAGATAAAGTTAATCATAACTGTTGATCTGCGGGAGACACATGTCAATGAATCGTGAACTACGAGTGAAATCACTTCGGAAAGAAGCGAGTGTGGGGAAAGTTGAGGCTCCCGAAGCATGGATTCCCAAAGTGGATCTTGACCGTCGATCTGAGAACATGAAATCAATGATGAGGAATCATTGCGGGGAGTGGAGGAAAATTTAGTGAGTGCGCTAGTTCGTAGCCCGCAATTTTCCAGGACTGTTGGTCTTGTCGAGACAGGGGATCAACGACCATGATTTAAAGGAGGTTGGGCGAGCTCTTTTCTGATTGCATGGACAGGGCTCTCCGATAAAGAGTGAGCACATTGGTAGCTCGCAATTTCTGTGAACCGTCGATCAATGGACAGGTCGGTAACAATCAAATCATGACCGTGGAAACCCTGAAGGTGATAACATGGCCTGTGTTTTGAGTTTGATACCAGCAAGGTCCTGAGGAGCTGATCTATCTCGGGAATAATTAACGATCCTTGATCGGGAGGTCGAGCAACCCCAAGGAGAGAAGGGGGGTATGCATCAAGTGGTATCGGAGCCTGAAATTGTTTTCAGGGGGAGAAAAAGAGCTCGAAGTCGTACTTTGTGTGTGAGAAAAGTCAGCACAATGCCACCAAGGAGACGTGTGGAGCCACCTTTATCCAATCACGCTATAGAAAGAGAAATGAGAGAGCTTCGTTCAATATTAGAGGTGATGGAGGCAATGCAGAGGAGGAATCCTGATGTTGGAGGCATCAGTGATGCAGAAAGTGAATAGATAGAGGTTGAAGAAGCTAGAGGGGAAAATGTTGATGAGGAACGCTTGATGAGAGTGGTTGTTAAATTGGGAGCTAGAGCAAAGGTATACATCCCAATGTATGAAGGCAATTTGGATGCTGAAGAGCTGCTAGATTGAATAAGATCCATGGAAAAATATTTAGACTATGAAGATGTCGATGAGGAGAAGAAGGTGAGACATGTTGTCACTAGGTTGAAAGTGCATGCAACACTATGGTGGGATTAACTACAGGATGAGAGGAGAAGCAAAGGAAAACAAAAGATAAATAATTGGGACATAATGGTAGCCAAGTTGAAGGCTAAATTCATGCCCAAAGATTATCAGATAAATATGTTTAGGAAGTTTCATAACCTGAGACAGAAGGGTATGACAGTGAAAGAGTACACAGAGGAGTTCTACAAACTGAATATCAGGGTTGGACAAATATAGAAAGATGAAGAAAAGGTTGCCAGATATATAAATGGCTTGAGATATGAAATCCAGGATGAGATCAACATGATGTTGGTAAGGACAGTAGAGGATGCTTATCAGATTTCATTGAAAGTAGAGGAGAAGTTGGCCAAAAAATAGAGTCAGTGAGGCAGAGGTAGAAGCCCGAACAAAGGCAAGGGAGTTGCCCATGACAAGGCACAAAAAACCAAAGATGAGGCTGAGAAACCACACAGACACTCATAAAGAGGAGGAAGTTCCCGAGGAAGACAAGGTGGTGGAAGAAGTTCTTCTAGAGTAAGAGGAATAAGTAGAGGAGGAGAAGTAAGGTGTTATGCCTATGGAAATATATGACACATATCTTGGGAATGTCCCAAGAAAAAGAAAGAAGGAGGAGGTGAAGCTCACATTTCGGAAGCACAAAAAAGGGATGTTGAAGCAGAAGGTGCAGAGGATGGAAAATCCCTGATGTTGAGGAAGGTTCTCTTAAAACCAGAGCCAAAAATTGAAAAGCCAGTGCAGAGGAACAATTTGTTCAGGACAACTTGCAATACTAAAGGCAGAGTATGCAAGATGATAATTGACAGTGGGAGCACTGATAACTTAGTATCCACAGAGATGATGGAGAAATTGGAGTTGGAGACAATTGCACATCCAAAGCCATATAAAGTCTCATGGTTCCAGAAAGGACACCAGGTAATGGTCACTAAACAATGCCTCATTGAATTTAAAATAGGAGGATATAGAGATGAAATTCTGTGTGAAGTGATTCCCATGGATGTATGTCATGTTTTGTTGGGAAGACCATGGCAGTTTGACAGAAATGTCATTCATGATGGGAGAAAAAATACTTACACCTTGGAGAAGAATGGTAGGACACACATGTTGCTGCCAATAGAGGAGAAGAAAGTAAAATAAGAAGCCAACACAAGCATACTTCTCATGAGTGGGAAGGAACTCCTGAGTGAAGTCACAAAGGAACACGAGATGCAGTTTGTTGTGGTGAGGAAACCAAAAGTTTTCCTTACGAGTACTTCGATGGATGATTTACCTGAATAAGTTCAGGAGTTGTTGGATAATTTTTCTGACATAGTAGTGGATGAGTTTCCTAAATCATTGCCACCCATCAGAAGTATCATCCATCATATTGATTTGATACCAGGAGCAAGTCTGCCAAACAAAGCAATGTACAGATTGACACCTCAAGAGAATGAGGAGGTAAGGAGACAAGTCTAGGATTTGTTAGACAAGGGTTTGTTAAGAGAAAGCTTGAGTCCATGCACAATACCAACTATGTTGAGTCCAAAGAAGGATGGAGGATGGGGAATGTGTACAGACTCGAGAGCCATTAACAAGATCACCATCAGGTATAGCTTTCCTTTGCCAAGAATGGATGACTTAATGGATTGTTTAAGTGGAGCAAATTTATTTTCTAAGATAGATTTGAAAAGTGGATATCACCAGATAAGGATGAGGGAAGGTGATGAGTGGAAAATGGCCTTTAAGACAAATGAAGGGTTGTATGAGTGGCTTGTTATGCCATTTGGCTTAAAAAATGCCCCAAGTACTTTTATGAGGTTGATGAATGAAATATTGAAAGATTTCATTAGAAAGTTTGTGGTTGTATATCTAGATGATATATTGGTCTTTAGCAAGACTAAAGAGGAGCATTTGAGACATCTGAAATTAGTAATGAGGAGACTACAACAGGAGAAGCTGTTGATAAATCTGAAGAAGTCCTCTTTTATGAATACAAAACTCATTTACTTGGGTTTTGTGATCTCTTCAAATGAATTGAAGATGGATCCAGAGAAGGTGAAAGAAATCAAAGAATGGCCATCACCAAGGAGTATGTTTTAAGTAAGAAGCTTACATGGATTAATGAGTTTCTACAGGAAGTTCATTAGATATTTCAGTGGAATTTGTGCACCAATGATGGATACCGTGAAGAAGAGGCACAAGTCTTTTAAATGGACAGAAGAATCTGAGAGGAGCTTCAATATATTGAAGGAGAAGATAACAGAACGACCAATTATGGTCTTGCCAAAATTTGGGAAGACATTTCAAGTGAAATGTGATGCAAGTGGAGTTGCAATTGGAGCAGTTTTGAGACAAGATAATAGGCATGTTGCATATTTAAGTGAGAAGCTGAATGAGACTAAGAGAAAGTACTCCACATATGATAAAGAAATTTATGCCATAATCCAAGCCTTGAATAAATTGAGGCACTACCTTGTTCCAAAGGAATTTGTCTTGTATAGCGATAACCAGACTTTACAATTCATAACCAGACAGGAAAAATTGAATCGGATACATGCAAAGTGGATTGAGTTTATGTAGAATTTTACTTTTGTCATAAAACATATTTCTGGAAATGCTAACAAAGTTGTTGATGCATTAAGCAAGAGATGTTTTATTTTGCAGGAGTTTCAAGTGAATACCTTAGGGTTTGAACACCTTAAGGAAATATACAGTGATGATCCAGACTTCAAGGAAGCATACGAAGCATGTGCAAATCCTGTGCTGAGAGACGGGAGCCATTGGACAGAGTATATGATTCAAGAGGGACTATTGTTCAAGGGCAATCAATTGTACATGCCAAAATGCTCAATGAGGGATAACCTTTTGAAGGAAAATCACAGTGGAGGACTGGCTGGACATTTCGTCCATGATAAAACATTTGCACAGTTGAGCAGTTCATATTATTGGCCAGGTATGGGGACATAAGTGATAAAGTTTGTAAACAGATGTAGAATCTGCCAACATGCAAAAGGAAAAAGACAGAACACTGGATTGTATAAACCATTTCCAATACTAGAGAGGCCTTGGGATGAAATAAGCATGGATTTTGTGTTGGGACTACTAAGGACAAAAAGGGGATGTGATTCCATATTTGTGGTGGTGGATAGATTTTCAAAAGTGGCACACTTTATCCCATGCAAGAAGACCAGTGATGCAACACATGTTGCAAATTTATTTTTCAAGGAAGTTGTTCGACTTCATGGATTACCCAAAAGTATTATCTCAGACAAAGATACCAAGTTCGTTGGTCATTTCTGGAGAACACTGTGGAAGAAGTTGGGGACATATTTGTCCTTCAACTCAACTTATCACCCTCATATAGATGGACAGACTGAGGTGGTGAACATAAGTTTGAGAAACTTATTGAGGATTCTAGTCACTGAGCATCATAGTCAGTGGGATCATATTCTACCACAAACATAATTTGCATACAATGAATCACCAAACAAGAGCACTAGAAAGAGATCATTCCAAATATTGTATGGAATGCAACCAAGAGGAGTATCTGAGTTGAGAGACTTGGGATAGAGTGAGATCATAAGTGTTGGAGAATAATATTTTTCTATAGAAATGCAGAAGCTCCATAGCCAGATCAGAGAGCAGTGGCAGAACTCTAGCCAAGAGTACAAGCATAGAGTTGATCAACATCGCATAGAGCTTCAATTTGAAGTAGGAGATCAGGTTCTTGCACATCTCAAGAAAGAAAGGTTCCCAAGGGGAACATATAAAAAGTTGAAAATGAAGAAGATAGGACCATGTAAAATATTAAGGAAGTTTGATGCAAATGCCTATGAGATTGAGCTGCCAGATGATGTGGGTATATCACCCATATTCAACATATCAGACCTGTATCCTTACAGGAAAGATGACATAGAGAGATCATAATAGTAGGAGAAGATTCAATGGGAGAAGCAAATGCCTGTAGTAGAAAAACCACATATGGAGAAGATCGTTGATCAGAGGATTGGCAAGAAGACCATAAGGAAGACCTATTTTGAATATTTGGTCAAGTGGAAGGGACACTCGATAGAAGATGCCAGTTGGGAAAATGAAGTTGATATCTAGAAGCATGGAAAGTCAGTGCAGGAGCTCATGGACAGGAGTCCATGAATTTTTGGCCAGGGGAGTATGATGCAGGAGCATCGTCAGTAAGCACACATGGAGAGACAACTCAGTGCCTTAGCGCGCCTTTGAATCATTTCAGAATCTTAACCGTTGGCATTTCTTGCAAGTCCTTTTTTTGAAATGATCGAAAACTGAAGAAGATCAAACGCTTGGGAGCTGAATGATCATGAATGATATGGGAGTTTCAATCCTAGACTTTAATGTAAAGGAAATTAAGTAGTAGTTAGTTTTTTTTTTCTGAGTAGACGAGTAGTCGGGGGGGCCCCTAGGAACCCTCTAGGATAAATACAGGTTTTGTATGCCTGAATGAGGCTGCTGCAAATTAGTAGGAGATTGTTGTGATTTAGTTGTTGCTGAATTTTTAGTTCTTGTTTTATCACAGCTGTAGTCATTTACATCTGAATGAATATTATAGAGGAAAATTGATTCAACGCATGGTGTTGCTACTATTTACAATTCCCTGCTATTTTGTTTTCATGAATGAATGAGTTATGTTGTTCAGTATATGAAACTGTGAAGTGTTTGGATAAGTTTCAATTGTTTTCTCTTCGTTGATTTAATGCAAGGTGTGCATACAACCCGCAAGGAGTGCGTTGACAGAGTTTGTTTCGACTCAAAAGCTCAGAAGAGATATCACGAAACTTTTATTTGCAAGGAGTGAAAAAGAATTGTTGCAAGGTGTGCACAGTCGTCGCAAGAAACAAAGTCTTTCATGAGAATCTACTGTAAAGAGTGACAAAGTCGGTTTCGACTAAGAATCTCAGAGGAGATAGCATGAACTTTCCATTTGCAAGGAGTGCAAAGGGACCACTACAAGGCGTGCATAGTCACCTGCAAGAAGCTAAGTCTTGCGTAAGAATCTGCTGCAAGGAGTGCACAGATCCAAAATTAGACTTAGTGTCAAAGTAACTCTCTGAGGAGTCAAAGGGTCTGAGAGATAAAGTTCAGGAGAGATAGTGGGGAGAAATATTCAAAGGGAGTGAAGCTCTTAAGGTTTAACGAATCACCGACTAAGATTCATCCAGGATGGAGTGGGATCATTTCAGATCGTTGGATCTGGGAAAGGCACACGAGTTTTAAGTCTCTCTATGCACATAGGAGTGAGGATTTGCCAAAGTCCCGAAGAGGACATGGACCATCCATCATTCAGAGGGACAGGTGGTGAAATATCCATAACTCCGGAGTGAAAGTACTTTGGAAGTTTTGTGGATAAGGAGAAAGAGAAATTGCCAAAGAGCCAAAGGCCGAAGTAGATCTAGGTCGTTGGTTGCCAGGAGATATGTGTCGACAGATCTGAGATTTGGAGAAATTTCACTTCGTATAATTCCAAGCGTGGAGTGTGACAAACTCCCGAAGTCTCGAAGGCCGAAGCAGATCACAATCGTCCATTGTGGAGGACACGTGGCGGGAATCCGTCGTCTTCGGGTGAAATCACTCCGGGAGGAACAAGTATGCAGGAGGTTGAAACTCCCGAAGCCCGAAAGGCTGAAGTGGATAATGGTCGTAGGATCCAGAGGGACACACGTCAAAATATATTGTACTTCGGGTGGAAGTACCTTGGGAGGAAGCAAGTGCGGAGAGATTGAAATTCCCGAAGCCCGAAGAGCCAAAGTTAATGATAATCGTTGAACTGCAGGAGACACATGTCAACGGATCGTGAACTCCGGGTGAAAGCATTGTGAAAGGAAGTGAGTGTGGGGAAATTTGAGGCTCCCGAAGCGCAGAGTCCTGAAGTGGATCTTGACCGTCAATCTGAGAACGAGAAATCGACGGTGAGGAATCATTGCGGGGAGTGGAGGAAAATTTAGCGAGTGCGCTAGTTCGTAGCCCACAATTTGCCAGGACCGTTGATCTTGTTGAGATAGGGTATCAACAACCATGATTTAAAGGAGGTTGGGCGAGCTCTCTAACGATTGCAGGGACAAGGATCTCTGATAAAGAGTGAGCACGTTGGTAGCCCATAATTTCTGTGAACCGTCATTCGTCGGACAGGTCGGTAATGATCAGATCGTGATCGTGGAAACCCTGAAGGTGATAACAGGGCTTGTGTTTTAAGTTTGAGACCAACAAGGTCCCAAGGAGTTGATCCATATCGAGAATAATTAACAATCCTTGACGGGTAGGTCGAGCAACCCTGAGGACAGAAGGGGGGTCTGCATCAAACTCCTTCACAAATTCTTGCGTAGGAATACCAAGAAACTTGTGTTCTAATTGAATACAACACAATAGTGAGCATTCAAGGAACTCACAAATTGCATTCAACATTGGTGTTATGCCTACCCAACTTGCACCAACCCTTTGAGATCCATACCAATCCCTATGCACCCAAGGTTCTTCTTCTTCAACACAGACTCCTAGTTGCTTATCACTTTGAAATGTTCAATCCATATAGAATTGTGCAATGTAAGACTACGATCTCTATGCGATCATTTATACTGCCAAACAATAGTGACATTAAATCTTGGGTAGGGAGATAACTACTCATTTTAACCATAAGCCTTTGTAGTTTGTGCAAACACAAAGAAAATTGCATAGTGCATGCCTATTGAAGTAGATGACCTCCCTGCAATGGTTTCATTTGGATGAAGAAACCTAAGCACATATCTTCCAACTATGTAGTTTATTTCTTGAGCAAAGACCACCAATAAATACTCTTTTGACTATAGAAATATTTAGTGCATGACTAAGAGTTCTATTGAATCATTTATGATGCCAAACAATGGTGATATTACATCTTGGGTGGGGATACAACTATTTATTATGACCATAAGCCTTTGTAGTTTGTGCAAACACAAAGAAAATTTCTAGTGCAAATGATGTAAATATGCTTCTATGAATTGTTACTGCAAAGCTCAAGCCCAAAGTCCGACTAGTGATTGGCTAGGCTGCAATAAATATAATTCTATGGATTGTGTGGTAGATATTCCACGGTGCGCTCAAAGCTATGCATATGTTGATGGTGAAATATAACATAATGGTCCAAGATCATTGCAATGAGTATGAGCGGGGATATGAGTTCACAAGAGGGGAAGGGGAAAGAGGGCCCAAGGGAAAGTAATCCTCTACTACCAATTGTCAATTGAGGAGTTTACATATTTTCCATCATGTGCCTTAAGTGAAGTTCATCCACCACCTTTGACTTAGGAAGCTAATCATTGAAAGCATGTGGAGGTGGGTGAGGAATATTTACCTCACATAGCCATGGACGCATGGGCTCAATGCCATCATCATGGGAAAATGTAAGAGTCCTTCATCCTTCATCCTCATGGGAACTCACACTCTTCTTCATTATGTGGGGATGATTGTTATTCTCACCGTTTTCTCATGTGCAAATGCTAGTCAAGTTCTATTCATTGTGCTCTCACTGTTCTCATTGATATTCCAAATCTAAAAATTTCCATAAATCAACATTGTGATGAGTGATTTGCAGATCCACAATGAGAGATAGATAGGTTGTTAATGAACATAGACTTCGGGAAAGTTAGGGAACTTTCAACCACATGTTATTATTGCTCATTGGTTACTTGAGAGCCCAATAAATATTCTTACATGCCATCCCTAGTAGGCACATAGTGAATTGGATTCTTTCTACATACACTGCAAAGCATTGGAGGGGAAGAAGATTTTGGAGGGATTGTTGAGCAAAGAAAGACAAGATATTCCCTTGTGTTGTGTAGACTAATGGAAGAGAATGTTGATGTTTTCTAGCTTCGGGAGGTATTCCCATAAGTAGCCCTGGGTGTCAGGCATGTGGGAATCCTCGTTTGCACCTCATTGCACTTTCGTTTGGATGAAAACCCCCTTGGAATAGAATCGGGGCTTCATGGTTTTGTTGACGAGCTTTGTGGGCTTGTGTTGGGGCTTCACACCCACATAGAAAGTCTAATTTAATGTTGAGTTGTTTAAGGGATTCTCACACACCCCTTTTGAGTTGTATAAAAGGAGATCAAGGTGAGAGGTGAAACATAAGGTCATTGTGACATTGATCTTGGAGAAGAGGAGTCTTGGTGATTTCAATACAACCACTTGGTGACCTCAACCAACCATGGAGAGGGGAAAGTACCAAAGGAGGAGGAGGTCCGTGTGGTAGCTGGCAGCCAAGAAAGATCAAGCCACAAACTAGGAGAGGATCGACCTACTTGTAGAAGCTAGCCACAACATATAGGAAGACTTGACCAGCCTAAGAAGAGCCCGGCTACAACAAAGGAAGGTGGCAGAAGATGCTTAGGGGGCTTTGGCTAGGGTCTAGGTGGTTCGACCAATAAGGAGATAACGATCGTAGCCTAGGAGAAGCTCGTCTTGCTATTGTGGGGAAACCACAGGTTAAAGGAAGGTTCGAACAGCTGGGAATAGGCTAGTACAGTAGGAACAAGGGCCTGGTACAATAGGTACAAGAGGGTTGTCACATCCATAGTTTTGAAGGCTACAAAAATAGTTTGGGGCACTCCTGTAAGGCCAAATTAGCAGAGTTTCAGGGAAGTTTTGAATAGTCATGTAGGGATGATTCAACAGGGTCTCAAGGAAGCATTTGGACAATCATTGAGGGCTAGAACAACAAAGAAAGAGGGCTATTATAGCCACCCTAACAACATGACTTGAGGCAACTTGAGGGATGACACAATCAATAAGTTTTGGAGCTATCTTGTGGCAGATTGAAGGCTATTACATCCAACTAAACAATTACCCATTTGGGGATGGGAGTGCAGTAACAAAAAAGAGACCCACAATGGGTCCAATGGAAAAGATATTTCAGCAAGAGAAGTGAGATGTGATGGATCTTACCATTGGGATTTTTTCTATCTCAACTTCATCTCATTTAATGTTGCACGATCTCCTTTGTTTACTTTGAGATGTGTCGAGGTCTAGCTCAAGGGGATCCAATAGGGTACATGCCTCCTAGTTCAGAGAATCTTAGAACCAAATTATTGGATAAGGCAAAGAAGGAGGTGGATAAAATGCTAGAGCCTATTCGATCAACATGGCCTTCATTTGGTGCTAGTATTGCTTCTAATGTATGGACATATGCAACATGCCATCCACTCATCAACTTCATGGTGTCTTCATTGAATGGACCAATCTTCTTGAAAGCGATGGATGCTCTTAGAAAATACAAAGATGCACAATATATGGGTGAGTTGTTCATTAAACTTATTGAAGATGTAGGTGTTGATTCTTGTGTGCAAATTATTACAGATAATGCACCTGTTTGCAAGACCACTTGCATGATTGTGGAGGCTAAATATTCGCAAATATTTTGGACACATTGCATTGTCCATTCCTTGAATTTAGCACTTAAATCCATTGGTTTGAATGTGACATGGATCATAAGTCTTATTGAGGATGCACGTCATATCCACAATTTTGTACAAAACCATACCAATGCCCTCACAATCTATAAAGAGTACACACATATATCATTGTTGAAGATTGCAGATACACGTTTTTCATCCTCATTCATCATGCGTAAGAGGTCGAGGGAGATCAAGCCCACTCTTGGGTCCATGGTTATTTCAGAGTTTTGGTCATTTTGAATAAAGACGGATCAAGCTTCTTCAAAAAAGGTCAAGGATACAATGTTAGATGATGCTTGGTGGTAGAGGGTAGATCTTACCATTAAGATCATGGACCCTATCATCTCTTTGTTACGATTTGCAGACACAGATAAGCCCATCATAGGAGAGGTTTATGAGGGGTGGGATTCCATGATTGAGTTCGTGAGGACCATTATTTTATAGGATGAGTCCCCTGAGTAGGAGACACCACCAAAGATCTTTTTCACCACAGTACATGATATTCTTATCAGCAGGTGGGATAAGAATTGTAGACCTTTGCATTGCTTGGATCACTCATTGAATCCCAAATACTACATCACTGATTGGCTCAATGGTGGGACTTCACACAGATTCCTTCCTCACATGGATCATGAGCTTTCAAATGGGAGGAAGGAAGCATTTAGATGGATATATTAGGATAGAGCATCCCTTGATGAGGTGGAGGGGGGATTTGTAGAGTTTTCCACTGGAAACAAGATATTTGCTAGCTATAATGTGCTTAGAGACAGGGGGACTAAGAAGCCCTATGATTGGTGGGAAACTCATGGGGCAACATGCCCTCTTCTACAGTAGTTATCCATGATGATACTTTCTCAGGTTACTTCATCCTCTTGTTGTGAGAGGAATTGGACCACATATGGGAATTTGTATAGTTTGAAGAAGAACATGCTTGAGCAGTCCAGGGCAGAGACAATGGTGTATGTGCACACCAACCTTCATCTTATTTATAGATAGAGGGAGGAGCGGTTGAAGGGAAAGACAAAGATGTGGGATGTGTTTCCTGGTGATATGGGTTTGGACAACAGTGTTGAGTTGGCATTGGCCAACATTGGATCTTAATGACCCAGTGCTAGAGTTGGTCACTTTCAAGGATGATATTCCTCTTGAGGAGTCATCCTCTGTAGTAGCAGATCCAGTTCCACAGATTGGATTGGATGTAGAGGAGCCAGAGGTTGGAGGAGACAACAATGGCGGTGGGGTTGATTTTGATGATGATGACATGGAGGACTACTTACACTCTCGTGTTATGGGATTCTTCCATCTACGGTTCTAGTATCTACCTTATTTTGTATTTGCCACTGACATTTCCACCTATAGTAGCCCATAGGTTGTAGCAATGACTCAAGAGTCTGTGTCTATGTAACACAATTTGATTTTGATGACTTAATGAGAAAACTGCACTTTATGGTTCGAATTTCCACATTTTGATTTTAATGACTTAATGAGAAAACTGCACTTTATGGTTCGAATTTCTTGTGTGTTTCAATGTTTGTCATTATGATTTTATCATCATTGATGTCGTAATAGTTGTATGATTGAATTTGTATCATCATCATCATTCATGTAAATGTTTTATTAATTATTTCATTTTTATATATGTAATTCATAATTTAATATATTTTTTAATATATATAAATTTTTTAAATGTATATAAAGTGTCCTCAATGTCCTGTTTGGCCATGTCACTTGTTAGATACTCTATTTCTTTGTCCTCCGTGTCCCTTGACTTAGGTAAAAACTTAAAGTTCTGTTTATAATAATTTTAAGAAGCACTCCACACTCTGCAAGAAAAGTCTGTATAGGAGGAGTTGCACTAAAAGTTAGTAGCATCAAAATGATTCATCATCTAAACCAACCAATAAAGAAATCCAAACCATGTTCTTTTATTGCTATTTCAAGCACTGCAACATATTAAGTCCAGTACACATCGTATAACTCACAAAACAGAGCCCAAGGTCAAATACAAAAGCTGACCACCTAGAATTTTATTGCAGACCTTAACAGGGAAATTTCAAGAAGTGCTCCAGACTCTGCAAGACATGTCCGATATTCAGAATTCAAATTCAAGTGTAAAACATTACTTAAAGTTCTGTTTATAATCATTTTAAGAAGCACTACACACTGTGTAAGACAAGTCTGTATAGGAAGTTTTGCACTCAAAGTTACTAGCATCAAAGTGACTCATCATCTAAACCAACCAATAAACAAATCCAAACCCTGTTCTTTCATTGCATATTAAAGCACTGCAACATATTCAGTCCAATAAACATCGTATACCTCACAAAACAGAGCCCAAGGTCAAATCCAAAAGCTCACTACCTAGAACTTTATTGCAGCCCTTAACAGGGAAATCTTGTACATTGAGAATAGTACAATGGATTGTGAACATTTCAATTCCCACTATCAACTAAAACCCTAAGTGACTTCTTTCAAAGACATTAAAAAAAACAACCACAGTAAGGTCTGAAAACACAGTGCAGTGAACACAATCCAGTTTAATTTGGGGACAGAAATCCTCCAATTTCTGGCCCAAGCAGGATCGAAATTCCTGACATGTATGCTTGTAAATCCCATACATAAAATTCCCACCAATCTAGCACTACACCACAGACAAGATTTTACTGGAATAAAAAGCTAATAAACTAGACCCTGCCAGGTCTTTTGGGCTTAAGGAATCATGAATCATATCACGCCTCCATTAACCCGAACAACCTGAGCATTAACCCACTCTCCTTCGTCGCTCGCAAGGAAAGCAACCAGCGGAGCAATATCTTCCGCCTTCCCCAACCGCTCCAACGGGGCCGCTTTAGCGATCGTTTCGACCAGGGCCTCGCTCTTCCCAGCAAAGAAAAGATCGGTGGCAACAGGGCCTGGGGCCACACAATTTGCAGTAATCTTAGTGCCCCGAAGCTCCTGCGCAAGGATGCGCGTCATCATCTCCACTGCCGCCTTACTGGCCGAGTAGGCGCCGTACCCCGGTCTCGACATTCCCACCAAGGAGCTGCTTGTGTTGATGATGCGACCACCGCCGCCGCGGACGATCCTGTTGGCAGCTTCTCTGCTACAAAGAAACGCTCCCTTGCAGTTCACTTGGAAAGTCCAGTCCCAGTCTTCCTCAGAGGTTTGGGCGAGGCGCGGATACTTGGCGTCCAACACTCCTGCACAGTGTACCAAGATGTGGACGGGCCCAAAAGTCTGCTCGGCTATGTCGAATAGCTGGGCGGCCTGGGAAGGGTTGGCAATGTCAGCCTTGCAGGCAATCGCCTTAACACCATCACCGGAAGCAGAGGAGTTATTATTGATGGTGGAAACCACCTCCTCTGCGGTGTGTTGATTAGAGGAGTAATGGACGACCACTTTGGCTCCCTTCTCTGCCAAATGGATGGCTATATCCTTGCCGATCCCCCCTGACGCACCTGTTACGATGGCAACTCGCCCTTCTAAAGACATTCCCATTCTTTTTTCCTCTTCCTCGTCGTGGGCTGGCCCAACTTGGAACAACAATGTATGATCTAAATTGCAAATCTAACAATATATTGTTTGAGAACTGTAAATTTGGTCCCTGTATCTGACAGAGTGTTTCCAAATCAAACAATGTATTGTGCAAGAACTACAAATCTATTTATCACCGAAATCCTTTAAAAAAAA
>ML809017.1:146589-163042 GCA_009831015.1 Picea engelmannii
TTCTAGATCTCGCAATGCTTTCATTCATAAGTCTTCCATACACTGTTCTTCATCAC
Organism: Picea engelmannii; assembly: GCA_009831015.1. NCBI lineage: Eukaryota > Viridiplantae > Streptophyta > Pinopsida > Pinales > Pinaceae > Picea > Picea engelmannii. The sequence goes on from ML809017.1 coordinate 146,646, forward strand.
GACTTTCAGTTCTTCTACTTGATTGCTTTTATTGAGTTTATATCAGGCTGACAATCTTATGATTCTTGATACAGTGACTGGTTGTTCTGATTTCTCTTTCTTTCTTGGAATCTTCATGTTCTTCTTCATGTTTTTCTTTATCTCTTGGGTCCATGGAGTTTCTTATATATTCCATGCCCTAGAGATTCCACTTCTTCCTTTCATCATAGGGTCATGGATATGGATGGAAAACCAGGGATACTTTAAGGCTTCTCTTCAATGAAGACTTCTTGAACTGAACACATACTGTCTTTCATGCTTACTACCATGGATATATACTTCAATATTTTCAATGGATCATAGGATTAGCTCCCTCCTAACCCTTGCTTCATGTAAGAGTGCATATAATCGGTTCCCTCCATCTAACATAGTCCACGCTTCCATCTGCATCCTTATTGTCTTCTGCAATATATAATTGGCTCTCTTATCTAACAGAGTCCACGCTTCCGTCTTGTTGTCTTCTACAAAACGTCATAAGTCTTTTTCCAATTTTCTCTTGATTGCTGACTTCTTTCTGTCTTTTCTTCTTCTAAGTTTCTTCATGATTGATTCGACTTATCTTGCAATAGCTTCCACATGATTTGTATTTCATCCTTTCATGTGTATTATCTAATGATATTCATTCTTATCTTGTTGTTCTTCCATAGGTATAGTTCTTCTTGGAATACATTATCTTCCAAGAGATAGATATACAAGATATATATGCAGGGAGGATGCAAACAAGATATGTACAAGAAATAAGAAGAGTGTTGTTACCTTTTAGAAGAAGAAGTCTCTTCCATCCTGCTTAGTCTTCTTTGTAGGTTCCTTTTCTTCGGCAATTGATGCTTCGTGTTTCTCCTTCCTTTTAGCTCGGGACAATGATTCTTGTAGTGACCATACTTTCGACAGTTGAAGCATTGTACTTCTGAAATGTCTTTCTCTTGATTTGGCTTCCTCCTTGAACCAAACTTCCTTTTGTTCCTAAAGTTATTGAATCTTGCTGTGAAGGCTTGATCTTCGCACTTCTTTTGGGGTTTCTCTTTTGCATTGATCCTTGATTCTTCTTGAGAACATCAAGTCCAAAGTCCTTTAAATGTCGGATACTCTTTTCTTGTGTTCATGATTGCGGAAAATGCATCCCATGTCTTAGGAAGACCATTGAGTACTATGTTTACCAACTCCTTCTCTGAGATGATCTCTTCAATAGCTTGTAGTTGATCTCTTAACTGAGAGATTCTCACAAAGTATGATGTTATGATTTCGTCATCATTCATCTTCATGTCACAGAGCTCATTCTTCAAACTCATTACTTGTCCAATGTTTTTGACTGAGAAGAGATTTTTTAGGGCATCGTACATCTTCTTCGATGAGTCAATATGGGAGATGTAGGGTATCAAGTGGTCTTTTATATAATCCACTATGATACTCATGGAATTGATGTCAACATCTTTGAACTTCTCCATAGCTGCAACGTTCTGCGGTTCCTTCTCTTTTCCTTCTTCAAACTCTGGTTTCACGATATTTCCTTTCACGATATCCAACACTTTATTATTGGCAAGGATGAGGTCAATCCTTGTCTTCCACCCTATGAAGTTAGAGGCTCCATCTAACTTGTTCTCTGACTTCATAGAATAAGTCATGGCTGCTTTGACTTGGTCAAACCCTAGATTTGACCACAAACTCAATCTTCACGTCTTGGCTTGCTAAGAGTATCAGGGAATGCGCTAGGCTAGAGCGCACTGATCTATCCGGAGATTAGGTCAATCCATTCACTTAAGGTGCCTCAACAAGAGGTTTAGGGTTTCTACAACTTCTCCTGCTAGTAACCCTAGCGACAGTGTCTTGGAAACTGCTTCTGCTAGTAACCCTAGCGGTAGTTCCTCAACGAGCTCAATATCCTAGTGGCTATGTTTCCTTCCAGCGTTTAGACTGAATGAAGGAGGTGTGGGCCCATAACCTGTTAGAATATAGAATATTGTGTGCTCGTTTTACCATTGACAATACCTTTGTCACCCAACCATAGGTCGAAGCCACCCTCCGAGCACCTTAACCTTGACTGAGAATTACTCCGGAAGAAAACCCTAGGCTAGATAAGCAAACAAGGTGTAGTGCATCTTCCTCCAAGGATAGCATGCCAACAATAACTGATCAGATAGTCCAAACCCTAGCCAAGAGATAGTCCAAGCCAATACTGAAAACTAGTTGTTGTAGCAGCTGCACCTGCAGCTCTCCTCCACACGTGCGCACCAAACTGGGAACTGCAGTGTGCACCAATTGTTGCTTCTGCAATTCTAAGATGTGTCAAATGAGAACTGGCACCCTGTATTTATAGTGGTTCTGCCAGATTTGCTGGGGCCGACTTCTCCTTCTGGGTACATGTCTGTTCAGTATATTATTATTATTTCTGGCCGAGTTCTTCTCTTGGAGGCTAATAACTTAATATAAATTATCTTCTTGAGCCGACAATACTTATAGGGTTATTAGCCAACTCATTAGGGTTTTCTCTTGCTTTCTGGAGTCTTCTATTCTCGTCAGGTTTACATGTGGAGGTAAATACCTGCTGCAGCTACCATAATATTAACACCAACAGATGACAAAGATAATATTATTGTTATGTTTTGACAAATCTAGTTGCATATTTTGTTGTATTATTTAATGCACGTGTAATTTATTATAACATTTTGTTTCAATTATCTAATTATTATTGTATATTTTTTTGTAGATATTAATTGTACATATGCTGGGGATGAGCCTTCCCAACACGATGAGGAGATGGATGAGGCAGCCGAGAAACATCCAGTACATAGACCCAACATGCCACACATGCCGGACAAGAGAGTCCAAACTAAGGTGGTGGATCACATATAGGGTCTACTTACTACGAAAAGAGTGACACTTATAAATGTTATAGAGATCTTATGGGTACCATATTTATCTGCGATATGGTCAACCCTTCTTCATGACATGACATCACTCAATGTCATGTTGTTGGTGTCGTCAACCTCATCCAGAGGTTGATGGATGCTTCTCATTCTAGTTCATATGGATCATATTATGAGGATGATGCTCTTGATCCTCCATTGCATGATCCTGCACCATCTGGTCCTCCTTCTTCTCCTCCTTCTTCACATGTGTCACCAACTACACCATATTCCACCAATCCTCCTCCACCTCCTCCACATGTGTCACAGCTGCACAATCCACTGATCTTCCTCCTCAACATGATCTTGGGGGAGAGATATATCATATATCTCTATTTTCATCATGGTTATCTGGAACGTGTTTTGATATACCCTCTACCTCTAGTAGCAAAGGCATTGATGCCTCTGCCTCTGGTGGTGGACCTAGCTAGTAGTGGTACTTGACATGTATATTGATTTTTGTATATTTGACTTGAGATGTATATATGAAATATTTATTGATTTTGATGAGATGCATATTTGACATGTATATTAGTAATGTATATTGTGTTTTTTCATGTTATGTTGATGTTGTTGTTTGATTTATAAAATGTATTATGAATACGCTAATGATTTCTCTATTTTTAAATTAAATTTGAGATGTATCACTCATTTAAATATAGAGTTGTCATTTTATGAAATTTTTTAATTTGGATTGTGATTGCAAAAAATTATAACTATTAAAGCCATATAATGTTTAAATCTTCTTCAAGGTGAATTGCTTATTTTCCAACAAGATACAATATGTTGATTAAACATGTTTACAAACAAAAGTACATAAATATGATGAGTGAAATGATTGTGATTTGAATAATTATGTATTTTTCATATATTGTAATCATAACATTATGATATAATTATTCATTATATTAGGGACCTAACCTCCCTAACCCCTCACATAGATAGAATAACATATTTTTCATGTAAGAAAGGCCGACATTAGTTAATAAGGCCTATTTAATAAATATGAACAAGTCAATGTAAGAAGACCTAATAAAAGCTTCCGCTTCTAGAAAGATGTTCCTCCGTAATGTTCTTTAAAAGATAGAATTAGTATAAATAAGAGTAGGAGGTGTGAGAAAGCTTTGTATTGAGAATCATTGTAATAGAGCGCTACTCTGCTGGAGGTTGCCCCCTCAAAGAGGCAAGTGAACATTTCTCCCAATTCAATAAAGGTATCATTTTTGTGTGTTATTTTCTGCAATCTGTTTTTCTGTTGGTAATTTCCATTATATTCTTGTTTCTGCTTAATATCACATAACCAAGTGCATAAAAAGTGGTATCAGAGCACTTTCCTTGGCAGGAATTGTGGGTTAATTTTTTTTCTAGGGTAGAGACATGTTTCGACATCTTTAAACTACAATGATCTATCGTTAAATGCATAAATCCGTGGTCAAGGAAGCATACATGCAAGAAATACAAGAGGTTTTTAAGCTCACATTGGTGGACACCCTTGTAACCCCTGTTGGTACCCCTTCGAGTGGTAGCACATCAAAAAACACCTGTATACGGACTTGCACTTCCAAGTACCTTTGGTATATTGGGATTCCCCCTAGGTATCCTGAAACCAGCCATAGATCAACCGATCGACCGCCTGACTACTATAGTGCCACCAGGAAGAACACTCGAAAAGATACTCTCTAGTACCTGGGTAATAAGGTAATACAACTAAGGGTACATTCTATCCTCCTTAGTTGGTGCCTTGAGATATTGGGCCGAGTACTACTCTTCGAACTTGCACGCATATCAAAGATCTATAGCACAAGGAAAACCTTTGTCTATAGGCACCCTGAAAACCCTAACCCTTGGGATAGAAACAAAACAGAAAAGGAACATACAAGATCTATTGTCGTGCAACCTTTCCTCCAACATCCAGGTTGCAAAATTACTACACATTTTTTCCTGTTAAGAATTTGGGCATTTCAACATTGCAATATTATTTAGATCGGAGTATAACTCTGCAGGACTAAAAAAATAGGGAGGTAAAAAAAAAATGGGGCCTGCCAACATTCTTATTTGAGACCTATCTCATTGGATTCCATTTTTTTCCATGATCGTTGTGATACCTATCATTTTTAACTTTTTTTTTACCTTCCCACACCCTTATTTGAAACCTATCTCATTGGATTCCCCTTTTCACCCTAATCGTTGTGATACCTATCTTTTTTAACCTTTTTTTTTACCTTCCCGCACCCTTAATTGAGACCTATCTCATTGGATCCCCCTTTTTTTTCCTGATCATTGTGATACATATCATTTTGAACCTTTTTTTTTACCCCATGGACCCACCCCTCATCCTCTCATGGCTGTCACCCACCAATAATAAACCAACCAAAAATTGAGTACTGACCTTACTACCCTTCATGCCCAAGTAAATAGGGACATTCCGACCATTCATGCAAAAATGGACCACATCCAAGACCATCTCAGTAGCCAAATTGCAGAAGTCCATTCCACTCTCAACCAATTCATGAACAAATTCCAGGGTCCTTCCTCCTCTGACCCACCTCTTTATACTAAAGGTGTTGATTCCAACCAACCTATACACTCTCATTTCAAGTCCTTACCTCATGAACCCCTATCTCCCTAGAGTCGAGGTCAACAAATTTAATGGACTAGATCCATAAGCCTGGGTTACTCAGATGGAACACTATTTATCCTTGCATGGTATCACCGATGAGTTAACCAAGCTTCGTTATGTAATTCTCTATTTGGATACGAAAATATGGCAATGGTGGAAACAACGTCACAATGCATTCCAAGGGTATGTTTCTTGGTCACAGTTTGTTGTAGAGATGTATGAATGATTTGAAATAGAAACCCACCATTTAGGTTTTCTGACCAAGTTGAAACAGTATGGAACAATGGAATATTTTATTGCTACCTTTGATCACTTGGATTTCTGAACGAAGGACATGACAGATGATTTCTTTAGGGAATGCTTTATCAATGGCCTCAAGGATGAAATTCGTGCCCAAGTCATCATGGCTCGCCCTCAGACTTGGTTGGAATCCAATAAGCGTGCCAAGGAGGCACAACATGTCATCTTAGCCTAGAGAAAAAAACCCACTTTTGTCCCCCTCCCTAAACCCAACACCCTTTCCCCTCAAGAGACTCCTCTCAAGGTCCACAAGTTAACACAAGCATAAATGGTTGAACGCCAACTCAAGGGTCTTTCTATAATTGTGATGACAAATACTTTCCAGGGCACAAGTGTAAAGAATATAAATTTTTTATGGCCATTTCCAAGGATGTTTATGATGAAGATGTTGAGGTTTCACTTGAAGCAGTGCTACCCCCAAATGATGATATTACACCGCCCTATGATCCTCCCGAAGTTTAACCATAGATTTTGCTGCATGGTCTCGTTGGTTTTTCTTCTCCTCAAACCCTCAAATTGATTGGTTACATTAAGCATAGGAAAGTCATCATCCTAGTTGAAAGTGGAAACACTCATAATTTCATTCATCATCGCCTTGCCCAAGAAGTCAATTGCTATATCCATGTTGTCAACAATTTTCAAATCATGATTTTCAATGGTGGTTCCATGAAATGTGGAGGGCGTTGTGAAAATGTGCGCTTACAAATTGGTCAGTATAACTTGAAATCTCACATGTTTGCTATTGACATGGGTGGTTGTGACATTATGTTTGGTGCAAAATGGTTACACACCCTTGGACCCATACTCATGGATTTTAAGGAGTTAACTATGCAATTCCAATAAGAAGGTCAATAATATAAATTCCAAGGAATTACAACAAGATTTTTGGAGATCATCAATTCACACCGCATGGAAAAGTTACTCAAAAACGGTCATTCTGGCATCATTTCCCAACTACATTCCATTCAAGCATTTGAGACACCCCGACCTTCGAGATATCCTTTTATGCTATCACACTATTTTCCAAACCCCCTGGGGCCTTCCTCCCTCCCGTGGTGACCATGATCATTCCATTCCTTTAATATTGGGCAATATTCCTCCCAATGTTCACCCTTATCGTCATCCCTTTTCTCATAAAAATGAAATTGAGAAAAATGTCCACGAATTGTTAGAAGTGGGTGTTATTTTTCCTAGTACCAACCCCTATTCTTCCCATGTTGTCATGGTCCTCAAGAAGGAAGGAACTTGGCGCACGTATCCTTTTTTTTCGTGCCCTTAAAAAACTTACCATCAAGGACAAAGTCCCCATTCCTGTTGTAGATGACCTTTTGGATGAACTCAGTGGGGCTCAATACTTTATCAAACTTGACCTTTGTTCTAGCTACCATGAGATATGTATGAAAGAGGAAGACATCCCAAGATGACATTTCATACTCACGAGGACCACTATTTGTTCTTGATCATGCCCTTTGGTCTCTGTAATGCCCCACCCACTTTTCAAAGTCTCATGACTCATGTCTTTCATCCCTTCCTCCGTCACTTTGTGTTAGTTTTCTTTGATGATGTTATCGTCTATAGTAAAATGTGGCCAACCCATCTCACCCATGTAGATCACGTTCTCCATATCCTCTCCAAGCACAAACTTTTCCTCAAATAGTCTAAATGTTCTTTTGGCATCTCTGAAGTTGAGTACCTGGGTCATATTGTTGGAAACTATGGTGTAAGGGTGGATCCTAAGAAAATTGAAGTTATGCAGAATTGGCCTTGCCCTAAAACTATTAAAAGTATACGTTGTTTCCAGAGCTTAACATGATATTATTGCAAGTTTGTTCAAAATTATGGCAAATTGCAGCCCCCCTAACCACTCTCCTTAAAAATAATGCCTTCAGTTGGACTCGAGTAGCAGACCAATCCTTCCAAACCTTGAAGGAAGCTATGTGCACTACTCCTGTACTGGCCCTACCTGATTTCACCAAGACATTTGCTTTGGAATGTGATGCATCAGGGAGAGGAATCAGGGCAGTCCTCATGCAAGACGGATGACCTTTGGATTTCACCAGTAAACAATTGTCAGAGCGACATTTGGGCCAATTGATCTATGGAAAATAAACAATGGTTGTTTTGTGTGCAGTAGATCTATGGCACCCTTATATATTGGGACAACACTTCCAAATTAAAATGGACCATCAAAGCCTCAAGTACTTCCTGGAACAAACAAATTTCATCCCAAAAACAACAAAAATGGGTGACCAAAATGTTTGGATATGATTATGAGATCATTTACAAAAAAGGAAAATAAAATGTGGTGGCTGATGCTCTTCCCACGGAATATGAAGAAGAAGGGTCCCTCTTTTCCCTCTCATTCATTGTCATTGAATGGCTTCATGATGTTCACCAGGAATGACTGCGAGACCCCAAAATCTCCATCCTCATCCAAAAAATGTAATAGGATCCCCAAGTTGCTCCAGGGTACTCTTGGCACAATGAAGAGTTTCCTTATAAATTCACCTATATTTAAGCAAACAATTGACCCTTAAATCCAAGGTGCTCTTCTAGCTTCATGCTTCTCCTACTACAGGGCATTCAATTTTTACCACAACTTATGAAAGGGTCAAATGCTCTTTTTTCCAGGACGGTATGAAACAAGACGTCCACACCTTTGTGGCAGAGTGTGATATATATCAACACAATAAGGGAAAGACTGTCAAAACTCATGGCACACTCCAACTGCTTCTGATTCCACCTACTATTTGGACAAATATTTCTATGGATTTCATTGTGGGCTTACCCAAATAAGGAAATAAGTTAGTCATCATGGTGGTAGTGGACCGTCTCTCCAAATATGCTCATTTTTGTGCTCTTCAAAACCCGTTCACAACATCTACAATGGCTCAGATTTTTATGGATAATATCTTCAAACTCCATGGAATGCCTCATTCTATTGTTTATAATCGTGATCCAACTTTTACTAGCAATTTTTGGAAAGAATTATTTAGGCTCCAAGAAACCCAATTGTAGCTGAGTACAACCTATCATCCCCAGACAGATGACAAAATGGAAGTGGTGAAAAAGTGTCTAGAAACATATTTGATGTGTTTTATGTTTGAACGACAACATCAGTGGGTTCAATGGTTACCCTTAGCTGAATGGTGGTACAACACCTCTTACCATACAACCACTCACATGACTCCCTTTGAATCAGTCTACGAACATAAGCCACCATCGGTTCTCCCATACATGCCATTCATCTCCAAGGTTCAAGAGGTTGAACTTAATCTTACAGCTTGCATGCCCATTTTCTACACTCTCAAAGAAAATTTGGTCATGGATCAAAATTGCATGAAGCAACAAGCAGATCAGGGTCATTCTTAATGGGAAATTGTTGAAGGGGACCAAATGTTTCTCCGTCTCCAACCGTACAAGCAGACTTCACTCAAATCTTAGCAGTGAAAAAACCTGGCCCCCAAATTTTATGGTCCTTATACTATTATCAAACGTGTGGGGCTAGTGGCCCCCTGATGTAACTTCATCTTGGGCCCTTAAGAAAATCTTTCTCTGCTACACTGTAAGAATTCGATGTATCTATTGCAAACTCAGTGATATACGCCACTACAACGTTGTCTAGCCAGAAATCTACCATGCGCGTGAATTTGTTATTCACTCTCTTCAACCATACAATTCTTTCTTCTGTCCACTCCACTGATCTAACTCTATTTTTCGGATGGGAATATTTCAATCGTGCTATCCACTCCTGCAATAGCGTGGGAAAATCACTAAAGAAACTCTCATTTATTTCTCTAAATACATATCTCTCAAAGTACTGTCTTGGCTTAAACCTATGGCTTCTATTATATTTATGGGAAAATTCTAGTTCTTGAACTATCAACCATCTTTCAATATCTACTTTCATGGGGTTCCAACCTAAACACATCCCCTTTCTTAAGCCCTCGCACTATACTGCATGATACATCCCTCTCGATATATTCTTCTAAGTTCCAACCGGCAACAAAACCGTTGTTGGTTACTTATGGGATGACCCAGGTTCTAACTACAGGATTACCAACAACCCTTCAACCATCGGCCCTTCTGGATACCAAAAGGAAACACAACGCACAAAGTGCACTGCATAGTCTCACCCGAGATGGGTTCAATGGGTGGTTGCAAGACTTAGATGTATGCAACCATGGGATGGGATGTGTTTCTCTCTCAGAGGCATTTGATCTACTCGTTGTTATCCCTCAAATCCTCATCAGATCTTAGTTTAGACCAATAACACTAATATTCCAATAAGACATCATTAACCATTACAACAACATGTATTCAATGATAGGTATTCATCTACTGTAACATAAGACTCAGATCTAAACACTAGCTATGACATTCATTTACTTAGTGTTGTTCTGCATATTTCATGAGTTTTTCCTTAGTGCACAATAATATACCCCTTATCCATTAACATATTCATCATAAAACTTGTTAACTCAAATATAACAGTAAGCAATGCAACCATTCATACACATGACACAAATATACTATGGTTCACCCCCTCCTGGGCTACGTTCACAAAGATTTGTCGCTTGGGTTCTTTATTCATATTCTTGCAAAATCTAGTGTTGCGCATTGTATAGTCCTTCCTATTGGAAACATGCCAACGAATTTCCTCATGCGGTCACATGCACATGCATGCAACTATGTTAATGTACATGTATGCAATCTATTTATGAACTACTCGTGTAACTATGTGATCTATTCATGATCAGTTTGTATAATTGAGTGATAGATGTTATATATGTGAGCATACCCATAGAGGTGGAGTACAATGTGAGTGCAAGTGTGTGCAAGGAGCAGAGAGCAGAGTGTGTGAGGAGAGGATGGTTGTATGCCTATGGAGGATATTGTAATTCTCCCTTGAATAATAAGAATACCGATAATCATTGCCCATGTTTTTTTCCCTCATTGGGTTTCCACATAAATCATTGTGTCAAGTGTATGATTGATGTGCTTGGTTTAATGCGTGTTTGATATTGCTTATTTTATGCTCTGTTATATGTTATGTTTTGATTCTGATGACTAACAAGTGGTATTAGAGCTTAGAGTTGAAGGAGTAGAGAGTTAAGGAGAAGAGAATCTGGTCGCTGGATCGAAGAGCCTGGTTTATTAGAAGCTATGATTTTCTTTTGGACGATTGTTTCTGCGAATGGAAAAAGTGCAGAGTTCCAAGTTTGAGGTGGAAAAGTTCAGTGGTACGAATAACTTTGTGCTATAAAAGCTCAAGATGTGAGATCTACTTGTGCAACAAGGATTGCAAAAGGCCTTGGCTGGAAAGTCAAAGAAACCGACAAGCATGACAGATGAGGACTGGGAGGATCTGGATGAAAGATCCCTCGATACTATTCGTTTGTGATTGGAATATGAGGTGTTGTTTAATATCACTAAAGAGATAAAAAAACATATACAAACTAGAGAGTTTGTATATGACAAAGAACTTGTCAAACAAAATCTTCTTGAAGATGCAGTTGTACAACTTGCGTATGAAAGAAGGTACATAAATTGTTGATCACTTGAATGTTTTCAATACTCTGATTTGTCAATTAACTAATATGGAAGTAAAGTTTGAAGATGAGGACAAGGAATTTACACTACTGTGTTCATTTCCTGAGTCTTGGGACCATTTAGTCACAACTTTGTGGTTTAACAAAACAAATGCCATTGATTATGACACTATTGTGGGAGCTTTGTTGTTTTAGGAGATAAGGAAAACATCAGGTAAATAAACCACAATAACAGAAGCAATGGTGGTCAGAGGCCGATCTCCAAAAAGATGGAAAAGTCATAGGGGTACGTCAAGGTCTAATTAAAGAGGCAAGAAGAGTAAGCATAAATGTTGGTTCAATGGAAAATATGGGCATCTCATGAAGGATTGTTGGAAAAGACAGAAAGCATCCAAGGAGGAATCCACAAAAGAATCAAAGGAATCTAATGTAGCAGAAACAAGTCCAGGTTTCAGTTCAGGTATGGTTGATGAGGTATTGTCTACTTGTGATGTTTCACATCAACATCGATATTAGTTGTTATATTATGGTGTGTCCAACCACACGTGTCTTCATAGAAATTGGTTCTCAACTTACCAATCTATTGATGATGGTGTTGCTTTTATGGGAAATGATTTTTCTTGTAAAATTGTTGGAGTTGGTAGCGTCCGGATTAGAATGCATGATGGTTCTGTAAGAACGTTAACAAATCTAAGACATGTACCCGAGCTTAGAAATAACTTGATATCTTTGGGATTTCTAGATTATGCTGGTTACAAGTATACAACTCAAGGTGGAGTATTGAAGGTGTCCAAAGAAATCTTAGTAGTCATGAAGGAAAAGAGGATCAAGAATCTGTATCATCTTGAAGGAAGGATAGAGGTAAATCAAGCAGTGGTAGCATCTGAAGATGCAAGTGACTCTGTTCATTTATGACATCAACATTTGGGTCATATGAGCGAGAAAGGGCTTAAGGTACTGGTTGATCGTAAGTCACTTCCAAGTTTGAAGTTTCTGAATTTGAATTTCTGCAAGTATTGTGTTTTTAGAAAACAATGTAGACATAAGTTTAAATAAGGAAGGCATATAAATAAAGGTATCCTTGATTACATTCATTCAAATGTTTGGGGACCATCCCCTACAGTTTCTCTTGGAGGATCGTCATATTTTGTGACATTTATAGATGATTACTCTAGGAAGGTTTGGGTCTATTTACTTAAAAGAATAACTGATGTATTTAATACTTTTAAGCAATTCCGAGATTTGGTTGAAAAGAGTACTGATAGGTCAATCAAGTGTTTAAGGACAGATAATGGAGGTGAGTTCACATCTGTGGAATTTGAGAACTATTGTAAAGAAGCTAGGATCGAAAGACACAAGACCATGGTTTATACTCCTCAACAGAATGGTGTTGTTGAGTGCATGAGTATGATTCTTCTAGAGAGAGCAAGGAGCATGCTCAATAATGCCAAGATGCAGCATGAATTGTGGGTAGAAGTAGTTCTTACAACATGCTATCTGATAAATCGGTCACGATCAACTGCAATAAACTGTAATATTCCATAAGAGGCATGGATAGGTCATTCGTTTGATTTTTCAAATATGAGAATATTTGGTTGTGATGCTTATGCTATTATTTATAAAGATCAACGTTCTAAGTTAGATCCTATATCAAAGAAATATGTCTTTGTTGGTTATGGTGATGGAGTTAAGGGGTACAAACTATGGGATCCTACTGCCCACAAACTCATCATAAGCAGAGATGTAGTATTTAATGAATCCTCACTCTTAAAATTAGAATTGGTATATGTTGAAGTGAGACAAGAACAAGTAACGCAAGTTCAAAAAATTCAGTTGGAAACTCAACCATATTCAGAAAGGCAGAAGCATGAAGAAGTTCCAGAAGAAGAAGAAGAAGATGAAGATGAAGATGTAGAAAATATCTAGGAAACTGAGTATATGCCTCAACCATCTCTGAGGATATCTTCATGGGTCAAGAATCCTCCTACAAGGTATGGAAATTATGTTTCATATGTGGCTTTAGTTTCTATTGATGGAGAACCTAGTTGTTTTCAAGAAGCAATTAAGGTATTTGAAAGTGCTCAATGGAAGAAAGATATGAAAGAAGAAATGGATGCCTTAGAAAGGAATAAAACATGGGACCTGGTAGAAATTCCAAAGGACAGGAAGGTTTTCAGCTACAATTAGGTCTACAAACTGAAAAAGGGTGTTGGTCATAAATTTGAAAGGTATAAAGAAAGGCTGGTAGCCAAAGGGTATTCTCAAAAGGAAGGTATTGATTTTAATGAGATCTTTTCACTAGTTTTGAAGCTTGTTTTAGTTCGTGTTATGTTAGCACTAGTTGCTTTACTTGATATTGAGTTAGAGCAACTAGATGTTAAAACAATGTTTCTACATGGAGATTTAGATGAGGATATATATATATGGAACAACCAGAAGGGTTTGTTCAGGATCACAATAAGAGGTTTGTTTGCAAACTCAAGAAGTCATTGTATGGCCTGAGACAGTCTCCCAGGCAATGGTACAAGAAGTTTGATTCCTTCATGGTGAGCCTAAATTTTACAAGAAGTGAATATGATCATTTTGTTTACCTTAAAAAGTTGGAAAATGGCATGTTCATTATTTTGGTGTTATATGTTGACGATATGCTTGTGGAAAGAAAGAGCATGGTCAAAATCAACAGGTTAAAGGCTTAGTTGTATAGGGCGTCTGATAAGAAGGATCTAGGAGAAACAAAAAAAATCTTAGGCATGGAGATACACAGAGACAGGAAAAATGGTAAGTTGTGGTTATCACAACAAAAGTATGTGGAGAAAATACTTATGAGGTTCGATATGAATAATGTGAAACCCGTACAGATCCCTTTGGCTTCCCATTTCAAGCTTTCTTCAGGTTTATGTCTTAGTATCGACAAAGAAAAGGATTATATGTCTCGTGTACCATATTCTAATGCATTGTGAAGTTTGATGTATGCGATGGTGAGTACTAGACCAAACATTTCACATGCAGTTGGTGTTGTCAGTCGATACATGGAAAATCCAGGAAAAGGGCATTGGGAAGCATTGAAATGGGTGCTTCAATATATTAGAGGCCTAAGCAGTTATTCTATCACCTATGATGGTTCTAGAGATTCAATTTGCGGTTATGTAGATTCAAATTTTGCAGGTGACTTGGACAAAAGGAGATCCACTTCAGGATATGTCTTTAGTCTTGTAGGAGTATTTGTTAGTTGGATGTCAAGGCTTCAAAACTTAGTTTCTTTATCCACTGCAGAGGCAGAGTATACGGCTGCTTCACATGAATGTAAGGAGGCAATTTGGTTACAGAGTTTATTGGGTGAGTTTGGAAGGATGTAGGACAAGGTGAAAGTATTTTTCAATAGCCAAAGTACTATTCATTTGGCTAGAAATCCAGCTTATCACAGTAAGACAAAGCATATTTCTGTTAAGTACCATTTTCTAAGACAGGTTGTTGATGAAGGAATAGTGTCTTTGGAAAAGGTCCACACAAAAGTGAATTTTGCAGACATGTTTACGAAACCAATTTTGTTAGAGAAGCTACGGTGGTGTTTGGCTTCTCTTGGCTTGCAGAAAAGGTGAAGAATTAATTAAGGGCATGATATATCAGGTAAATTTTTTTCAAGGTGGAGATTGTTGGAAACATGCCAACAAATTTCCTCATGCGGTCACATGCACATGCATGCAACTATGTTAATGTGCATGCATGCAATCTATTTATGAACTGCTCGTGTAACTATGTGATCTATTCATGATCAATTTGTATAACTGAGTGATAGATGTTATATATGTGAGAATACCCATAGAGGTGGAGTACAATGTGAGTGCAAGGATGTGCAATGAGCAGAGAGCAGAGTGTCTGAGGAGAGGATGATTGTATGCCTATGAAGGCTATTGTAATCCTCCCTTGAATAATAAGAATATTGATAATCATTGCCAGTGGTTTTTTCCCTCATTGGGTTTCCACATATATCACTGTGTCAAGTGTATGATGGATGTCCTTGGTTTAATGCGTGTTTGATATTGCTTATTTTGTGCTCTGTTATATGCTATGTTTTGCTTCTGCTGCCTAACACTTCCGCCATTACATTCGATCTCCACAGATCACAATAGTCCTCACAACTCACTGCACTTCTAACCAAAAACCTAACCATGTAACAAATAATAGCTGAACCAACCAAAGCAAAACTTTTTCATCGTCCTAATACATTCTACTTATACAACAAAATGGGACAAAGGCCTGACAAAAACCCTAATCCTAAGCAGATTAGGTTTGTCCACTTTCTCCTTGACTTAATCTTGGTTGGTCCTTGATCCAACCATTCTCCAAGTCAATGCTTGTCCACTTTTCAACTGCTCCGCAATAGTTTGTCCACTTTGTAAGTGCTTTTTCCCGACATTTCTTTTTCTCTTTTTATGGCGCTGCTTTTCCTTTAATTTCGGCATGCTCCCTATTTTTCAGCGCTTCCTTATTTCTTTCCCAAAATTGGCCTGCGCCAACATAAGGTTTTAAATATGTTTCAATGTACTTCCTTTGATTTAACCAAAATTTTCTAACTACTTGATCTCTATTCCCAGAATGAAGCTCATAGCACCAAGTTCTTCCATGTCGATCTTGGAGGATAGTTGTATCTCCACCTCCTTTATAACATTCATGTTGTTTCTAATCAACAACATTTCATCGATATACAAAGCTACATATATGAAATGATCTCCTTCTTTCTTAGAATACACATAGTGATCACCTTCACAAATATAATACTAAGGATGTATGTGGAGAAATTTTGGTACCACATCCTTGGTGATTGCTTTAGACCATAAAGGGATCTCTTGAGTTTGCATGCCAACTCTTTCTTTCCATTTACTACAAATCCTTCAGGGTGTTTCATGTATATTTCTTCTTCCAAGCCCTCATTTAGGAACATTGTCTCGACATCCATTTACTCTATATCAAGATCAAATATTG
>ML809017.1:166229-177329 GCA_009831015.1 Picea engelmannii
CTACTCTCTTTCTTTTACACAAGAACAACCAAGCAGCCAATTCGGCTTACATCTACATGACCATTACACACCTCTCAATTTGAGGGTTTCTATCACCTAAGATTAACCTTTTACAATATTACATGGTGCCATATTTAAAATATTTACAACATGAAAAACCCTTATTCACGACATCAAAAAATGGTTACATATCCATGTAGATGATTGGTTATGATCCTGTGAATCTTGAGACTTTGTTACAGTCTATCTTCCATTCAGCTACCACTCAACCACATATCGACTGACCTTTCGACCTTCCACTGACCAGTTCGACCTTCGACTTAACCATCAAATTGACTTGTCTATCCAATTGAACATTTACCTAGTGGATCCACCTCGACTAGCCAGTTGATTAGACTGAGTTTCCATTACAAAGAATATAACAAACCAACATAAATCACCCACACCTGAATAAATATAACATGTGGCATGTCTATGTGTAAGATAAGGAAACATGTGCCAATGTAATATTCGAAGACCATGGTAGTTTATGCCTAATTGTTTATAGAATTTTTGTTATTATGATGAATATCATGCATAAATATGGTAACAACAAGCACCTAATTGTTTTATGGATTTGTTCTATATTATGGTGTGTAATGTCCCCCACCTCTTGATGAAGAGGCTTTAAGAAGACTTAGTAGCATAAGCATCCCCACTAGGCCATAGTCTCACACTGAGGGGAAGGGTAAACCAAACTAAGGTTATATTCTTAAGTTGACTTGATAAAAAGGTGAAAAAGAGTTAAAAGATAATTCAATGAAGGAATAGAAGTGCTGGAGTTTGAGTTAGGAGTTAACCATAGGGGTTAACCTAACTCAATAGAGAAATAGAAGAAAATTATAAAGAGGAGGCTCGGGCACACCTATTATTCATTATGGATTTTGGTATTTGCTTGTTGATGCTCTTGAGAATACAGTTTTGAGGGTTTTGATATTACAAACCCTAGTGAGCAATTCAGTGGTGAAAGATTCCACTCAGCTTGCTCCAAGCTTGGTCTCAGGGATGAAATTCTCCACCCACACCATTCTATCATCATCAGCTACTCAGGAGGACTAGTAGGGCCGTACCAATTGGATCAGCAGGGTCGTACCAGCTAGGGTTTTCTTGCAGGGGCGCACCAATTGTAAAGGAAGACTTCGATCCAACATAGGAATGAAGCTTGAGAGGATTCCAGCATTAGGATTTTGCTTTCAATCCCTTGATCATCAGTTTGAGGACTTCTTGGAGGAGTTATCACATCCCTATCATCTACTGCAGGTTGGGACGATTTCAAGAGGAAGGGTACGATTAAGGGATGATTTTAGGGGCTAAATTTAGCTCATGGGCTAATTTTCCATGGTTTTCCAAAAGCGAGATTCGCTATTTTAAAAATGATTCGCCCAAATTCTATAGGATAAAATTATTTTACCTTAAAACTCACTAAAATTTTATAAAAACTATATAAAATACTTAGGAATTTGAATATCTTTACAAAAATATTGCCAAACATTTATAGTTGACATATGAAGGATTAGTAAGATTCGCCAAGGTTTCTACATATTAAAATAAATTTCCATCCTTAAAATCATCCCTACTTGTGATTCAGTGTTTCTCAGATCTAGAAGGCTAGAGGCTAGATCTGACCTTGAGACTTCTCTCAAGTACTTAGAGGTGCCCGATCTATCATCTGGGAGAGTTTCAGACTATTCAAAGCCCACATTCAGCTAGGCCGTACTATTGGCCATATTCGGAGTTGCAGGAGGGCCATACCATTCTAGGGTTTCTGCAGATTGGAGAGGAAGCTTCAATGCTTGAGCTCCATACTTCAGGAGGAAGCTTCCATTTCCTTGATCTATCATTGAGGAGGGTTTGGCAACATTTGGAGGGCTTGATATTTAGGAGGGCCGAACCATTGGTGTCATTGTAGGGTCGTACCAGTTTCTTGAGGGTTCGGCTGAAACCCCGGTTTTGCAGTTGAGCATTCATGTCCTATTACAGCCTTTGGGAGGCTTGATTTGTATCTCTTGGAGCATTTTGTATGCTGCTCCATTATTTTCTTGAAGCCATCTACTTCAGATCTACTTCTCTATTGTATCAGGTGCTTGCTTTCTTATAATAAAGTTCGTCTATTTTCTTGTGGTTCCTATCTTATGTAATATTGATGATCTTCATATGATTACAATGATGCTTGTATAAATATTTGGTTGGATAACTGAATAAACCCTAAGGCCGAAATATTCAAGGCCAACCTGCATACACAACATATAATAATCAAATCAGTAGTTAGTTAGTGATTCTAAGCAAAAAATTGGCTTGGGATCATTACAGTGGTATCAGAGCTTTGATCCTCCAAACCTGTGGGGGATTAGCGCATGTAGAGGTACAATGGGATATTTATGGGCAGAAGGAAGAAACAAACAAGTGAAATAGAAGCCGAAATGGAGGGTTCAGGAGATGATCGTGAGCCACAAGGCTTGGCCTACTTAGCAGTCAAATTCCATAAGACCCTAAATCTTACAGAAATCAACTTGGTCCATCACTTGCAGGAAATCCAGGAGACAACCCGAAGGGAACAAGCTGAAATCACTGAGACCTTAAAGAAGGTAGATGGGAATCTGAGAAATATTGATGAGAACTAGACGATGATAACCCAACTATTGATGCAGATGACTCATCAGGGGAAAGACCCTGAGACGTATGGAAACAAAGTGGCTGGTGGATCTGGTGGATATGGTGGATCTGGTGGATCCCATGGTGAAATTAGATATAATCCGGAGAAAGATCCCAGATCCAAGGGAAGCCATGGAGGAGGCACATCATATGGACAAATGGGTAGTAGGGCTAATCCTAGACCATACTTGCCCACATTCATAGATGAACAGGTGCAACAAGAGCAGGTGGACAAATTTGTGGAGAAAATGGAACAATGTACTAAGGACTACTATGGCCTGGATATGATCATTCAGAGACATATGTCCCTGGATCAATATTGCCAACTCAAGTTTAGAAATAAGCTCAGGCCGAACCACAGGAGCAGTTTTGAGTTTGAACAAAGAGCAGGGAAGATAGAGATCCCATACTTTGATGGTACGACCAAGATGACAGCACAGGCATGGGTGCAAAAGCTAGATATCAATCTACAGCTTAATCCCATGAGGTAGATGGAAGCCATCAAATTTTCCACCATGTACTTGGATGGCAAGGCTGATGATTGGTGGTACCATGGACTCACCACACTAGGCCACAATCAGATAGTGTCCTACACAGAATTCACTCAGAGGATTATTGATAGATTTGATCAAGGGGATCCGGAGCTACACTTCAGGGAGCTCAGATAGCTTAAACAAATAGGTATGACTGAGGCATTCATTGAAGAATTTTAGAGGTTGGTTGTGATGGTGCAAGATATATCACCAACCAGACTCATGATGCTCTTCACTGAGGGGTTGATGGAGCCCTTGAAGGGTTGGGTAAAGGATTTTAATCCTACCAACCTACAGGATTCTATCTGGAGTACGAGGGACCTAGGACCAACTACTAGGCCGAAATTTATGCCCAGACCACCTCTTAACACTGGAGGGAGAGACCAAAGACCTCCAATGAACCAGGGAGGACGTGATCCAAGGGGTTTTGACAGGGGTCGTGGCAGAGTGGATAAAAACACTAGAAGGGAACTGAGGAGGAAGAAACTTTGCTTCACATTCAAGGAACCATGGAACCCAACACACAAATGCATGGGTCGTGGTCAAGTGCATTACATAGAAGTCACTTCAGACAATGAGGAAGAGGAGGAGATTAGCCAGATATAGAACATTGAGGCTGAAACCATTGAGACAACAGAGGAGGAGATCACAGGACATGACAATATGGCTAAGGAAAAAGCCACCTTGGCATCTATCAGCGGAGTGCCCAAATATAACACCTTTCGGATGAGGGGAGTCTTGCAGGGACATAAGGTATCGGTTCTTATTGATGGGGGAGCCTCTCACAACTTCATTGATTCAACATTGCTGAAAAGGAGGCATATACCCACAGTAGAATTTGAAGGGTTCAAGGTGGAGGTAGCAGGTGGAAGCACTATGCCTTGTGACAGGTACATTCCTGGTATGAAGCTTACATTGGGTAGGCATGAGTTGGTACAAGACGTCTATGTCATGGACCTCCCAGATACCAACATCATCCTTGGAGTTCAGTGGTTCAGTACGTTGGGGCCTATCACCACCAACTACAAAACCATGGAGATGTCATTTATAGAGGAGGGTGGATGAAAGGTAGTGCTCCAGGGCATGACATGGAATGATGCAAAGGTGGTCACGGCCAAGAGGATGGAGGCCATCTTCCGAAGAGATGAGATAGTATATGCAGTAGAATGCAGGATTTCAGCATGTGTGGATGAGCAGGGTAAGGTTCACTACACCCCAGAGATCTAAGAGATCCTTGACAAGCACCACAAGGTCTTTGGACCGATTCCTCCAGCGGTGCCACCAGACAAGGGGTTTGAGCATATTATTGAGCTAGAGGGAGGAGCTAAACCAGTCATCACCACACCATACAGGCATCCGAAGAAGTACAAAGACAAGATAGAGAAGGCCATCAAGGAACTTTTAGACATGGGGCACATCAAGCTGAGCACTAGCCCTTTTGCTTCTTCAATAGTGCTAGTTAAGAAGAAAGATGGCACTATGAGAATGTGCATCGACTTCAGGGCCTTGAATAAAAATACAATGGAAAATAGGTACCCGATACCAAGAATTGATGAGCTACTAGACGGATTGCATGGAGTTGTCTACTTCACAAAGATTGACCTTCGTTCTGGCTATCATCAGATCAAAATGAGGTAGGATGATATCTCAAAAACAACTTTCAGGTGTCATTATGGCCATTATGAGTTCTTAGTGATGCCCTTCAGGTTAACCAATGCCCCAACCACATTCCAATCTTGCATGAACCATGTGTTCAACAAGTAGTTGAGGATGCACCTGTTGGTATTTTTTGATGACTTGCTCATTTACAACAAGACGTGGGAGGGACACCTCTGGCATGTGGATCAGATTCTGTCAATCATGGAGGAACAGTCACTATATGCTAAGGAGTCCAAATGTGAGTTTGGAATGACAGAAGTGCTTTACTTGGGGCACATCATTGGAGCAAAATGGGTACAGTTACATCAAGAGAAAATAAAATCCATTATGGAGTGGCCTACTCCTAAGACACTCACATAGTTAAGAGGATTTATGGGCATATGCACGTACTATAGGAAATTTTTCAAGGGGTTTTCTCAGCTGTGTGCACCCTTGACCGATTTGACTAAGAAAGGAGCCTTCAAATGGAATGAGGAAGCTCAAATGACGATGGACAAGATGAAGAAGGTAATGAGCACATGCCCAGTCCTAGCCCTTCCAGATTTCGGCCTACCCTTCACCTTGGAGTGTGATGCCTCAGGAGAAGGGATAGGGGTTGTACTGATGTAGAATAGGCACCCTCTTGCCTATGAGAGCCAAAAACTCAGGGGTCTTGAGCTACTCTACAACATTTATGACAAAGAAATGTTGGCTATCATGCATGCACTAGCCAAATTCCGGCAATATCTGGTAGGTGCACGGTTTGTGGTCAAATCAGATCATAACAATCTTAAATACCTATTGGAACAGAAGGAATTAAATGAGAGGCAACAAAAATGGGTAAGCAAAATATAGGCCTACGACTTTGACATTGAATTTGTCAAAGGGAAGAACAACATGGTGGTTGATGCATTATCTAGGAGGCCATCCATCTTTGCCATGACAGGTGTATCAGTTGACTGGAAAGACCACTTGGTGATGGAGTATGCGAAGGATCAGTTTGCTTGTCAGCTATTGGATGGACAGGTACAGGATGATAACTTCAGGATTATAAATGACCTCATCTACTACAAGGGTCGAATCTTTTTGGTTCCTGGATCGGCCTTCAAGGCCAAAGTATTGCAGGCGTGTCATGAATCACCAATGGTAGGGTAGCAGGGGATCAGTAAGACGTACAGGCAAGTAAGAGAGAGGTTCTCATGTAAGGGCCTCAAGGAGGATGTAATAAAGCATGTAAAGGAGTCTACTATATGCCAGGTGAACAAGGATGAGCATACTCACCCAACAGGATTACTACAACCCTTACCCATTCCAGAGCACAAGTGGGAAAGCATATCCATGGATTTCATCACCGGGTTGCCAAGAACACAAGGAAAGGATTGCATTTTTGTGGTGGTGGACAGGTTGATGAAGTTTGCACACTTCTTCTCCATAGCCACAGACTTCAGCGCAACATAGGCGGCCGAACTGTTTTTCAGGGAGATTTTCAGGTTGCACGGCTTACCCAAAACCATTGTCAGTGACAGGGATAGCAGGTTCATGAGTACTTTTTGGCAGGAATTGTTCAGATTGGTTGGTACAGCCTTGACCCCTAGTACCAACTATCACCCTCAAACGGATGGGCAAACCGAGATAGTCAACAAGTGAGTAGAAGGCTACCTCAGGAATTATGTAGCAGGGCAGCAGAAGGCATGGGTCAGATGGTTGCACTTAGGAGAGTACTTCTACAACACCACCCAACACGTGTCCATAGGCATGTCACCATTCAGGGCCTTGTACAACTATGATCCATTATCTTTTGTAGAGATTGCCTTCGGTGAAAGCAGGGCACCTATGGTACAGGATTGGGTACAACAACGCCAAGACATTCTCAGGGAGCTGAAGGATCATCTACAGAGAGCACAAAACCAATAGAAGGTCCAAGTAGACAAGAACAGAGTTGAGCATATTTTTGAGGTTGGTGACTTAGTCTATCTAAGGCTCCAACCATACAGACATGCTTCTATAAAAAGAAGCGGAGTAGAGAAGCTACAACCACGTTTCTTTGGGCCCTACAGAGTTAGCAGGAAGATAGGGGCCGTGGCTTATGAGCTGGAGCTCCCACAGGGCAGCAGGATACACAATGTCTTCCATGTGTCCTGCCTAAAGAGGGCCATCGGCCAACACATCACACCCATCGACATACTACCTCCCATGGATGAAGAAGGGCAACTTGTCTTGATTCCGGAAGAGATACTAGAGGTTCGGGAGAAGAGGCTCAGGAAGAGAAACATCAAAGAGCACTGATCAGGTGGAAGGATCTACCCATTGAAGATGCCACGTGGGAAAATGAACAATTGGTGAGAGAAACAGGTTTGGAATTGCTTGAGGGAAAGCAATTTCTAGTAGGGGAGACTGTAATGTCCCCCACCTCTTGATGAAGAGTCTTTGAGAAGACTCAGTGGCCTAGGCATCCCCACTAGGCCATAGTCTCACACTGAGGGGAAGGGTCAACCAAACTAAGGTTATATTCTTAAGTTGACTTGATAAAAAGGTAAAAAAGAGTTAAAAGATAACTCAATGAAGGAATAGAAGTGCTGGAGGTTGAGTTAGGAGTTAACCATAGGGGTTAACCTAACTCAACAGAGAAATAGAAGAAAAGTATAAAGAGGAGGCTGGGGCGCACCTATTATTTATTCTGGATTTTGGTATTTGCTTGTTGATGATCTTGAGCATACAATTTTGAGGGTTTTGATATTGCAAACCCTAGTGAGCAATTCAGTGGTGAAATATTCCACTCACCCACACCAATTGGATCAACAGGGTCATACCAGCTAGGGTTTTCTTGCAGGGGCACACCGATTGTAAAGGAAGAGTTCAATCCAGCATAGGAAGGAAGATTGAGAGGATTCCAACATTAGGGTTTTTCTTGCAAGCCCTTGATCATCAGTTTGAGGGATTCTTGGAGGAGTTATCACGTCCCTATCATCTACTATAGGTTGGGACGATTTCGGGAGGAAGGGTACAACTTGTGATTCAATATTTCTTAGATCTAGAAGGCTAGAGGCTAGATCTGACCTTGAGACTTCTCTCAAGTACTTAGAGGTGCTCGATCTATCATCTGGGAGAGTTTCAGACTATTCAGAGCCCACATTTAGCTAGTCCGTACTATTGGCCATATTCAGAGTTGCAGGAGGGCCATACCATTCTAGGGTTTCTACAGATTGGAGAGGAAGCTTCAGTGTTTGAGCTCCATACTTCAGGAGGAAGCTTCCATTGCCTTGATCTATCATTGAGGAGGGTTTGACAACATTTGGATGGCTTGATCTTCAAGAGGGTCGAACCATTGGTGTCATTGTCTTCAGCAGACCGTACTAGCAGTCGACAGGGCCGTACCAGTTGCTTGAGGGTTAGGTTGAAACCCTGGTTTTGCAGTTGAGCGTTCATGTGCTATTACAACCTTTGGGAGGCTTGATTTGTATCTCTTGGAGCATTTTGTATGCTACTCCATTATCGACTTGAATCCATCTACTTTAGATCTGCTTCTCTATTGTATCAGGTGCTTGCTTTCTTATAATAAAGTTCAACTATTTGCTTGTGGTTCCTATATTGTGTAATATTGATGATCTTCATATGATTATAATGATGCTTGTATAAATCTGTGGCTAGATAATTGAATAAACCCTAAGGCCTAAATATTCAAGGCCAACCTGCATACACAACAAATAATAATCAAATCAGTAGTTAGTTAGTGATTCCAAGCAAAAAATTGGCTTGGGATCATTACATGGTGTGTATTGTGTATATATATGTTTATGTTTTTATCATCATGTCCATTTCTCTTCACAAGTCAGGTGGACATTTCCTCGAACACTAAATATGGAAACATTATAGTTTAGTGGTCCCCTTTTCAATTCAAATTATTGTGTTTCCTTTCTAAGAACACTCAAAACACTAGATTGATTTGTAAATGGTTTTTGAAAAATAAATTTAGCCTTTAATATTACTAGTCTACAACCCTACTCTAGTTACGAATAATGATCGTTTACTTTGTGATAAATCTTGTTCAATCATTCAATATTGATCCTAATTCAATTTAGGAATCAATGGATTTAAGGTAGATTGGATGAAACACTTTGTAGATTTCATTCCATCATACATGTTTGTGGACTAAAATGTGACAAAAATCCATTGCCTCCATGAAATATGTGAATTATAGAGAGGAACTCCTCCCACAATATGCCCATTAATGATTAGCTCATTGAAAGCTCCTTTGGATTTTCACTAAGCATGTCACTATCCTATAGGTATTAATGAATAAGAAACACATGATCTTCTTTATGATTTCTTAATGGATCATCCCAAAAAAAAAAGACACCCCCTTTTATTAGCTATGTATCCACCTTGATTTACTTCATTATTCTCTTTCCCTTACTTTAAGAGTATGCTAGTAAGTTCAATTATTTTAAGATTTCATTATTTTTAAATAAATTAACTTTCATTTGTCTCCAAATAACTAACTCTTAGCTACTTTATATTACTTTTTTATATTCACAACAAATTTCCCACAACTCATATTCTAAATTAATAATGTCTAAATTAATAATGTAGTGTGCTCACTACTAATCCTTGAACTTTAAATCATAAACTTAGATTCACTACTAATACAATTCTGCATTTCCATGCAATGAAAAATATATCCTATCCCTTATATAAAAAATAAATAAATATGCAAAATATATATATATATATATATATATATATATATATATATATATATATATATATATATATATATTAAATTTTCCGATGCACCATACACTTATAAAGAATATATATAAATATGAAAAACTTGTTTAGATATAAAATGCATATATCACTTATGTAAAGCATGAAAATATGTCCTTTACTTATTCAAATATAGTTATTGTATAAATTTGTATGTATTGATTTTTTTTTAAATGGTTTATATTAATTTTTTTAAATTGTTTATATTAATTTGAATTTGAAAGAAAATATGAATAATAAAATTTTGTAATGAATTTAATTAATAATTTATTTAAAAAAAATAAGAATTAGAAAAAAATAAAAATAATAAAATTTTAAAATTAAAAATATAATAATAAAATTAAAATGGAAATAAAATAATAAAACATTATAATTAATTCAATTAACATATCTTTTAAAAATAATTTAATATCATTTAAATTTATATTTGGCAATCAACTAGCTATCATAGTAAATTTTAAATATGATCAAGTAAAAATGAAAAAATAAACATGTAAACTGATGTCTTCATAATAGTGAGGAAGTTAATGGTTGAAATCACAATCATTGATTTATTGGAACGACTAAGAATATTCCATCAATATTTAATCTTGTTCATAGAAAACTGATTAAGCACTAAAAACCTATTAAATGTGCCTATTATCAATGGGTGTAGACCTTTCGCCCTAATTACTTCAAACCAACCAATAAAAATATCCAAACCTTATTCACATTCCACCAAAGTTCAGTAAAGTAGACAGCTCACAACAAAGAGTCCAAGCTAAAATCCAAAAGTTAACTTGAACCTCATTACAACCATAACATAAAATCTAAGAGTATTCTGAATGTTTCAATTTCTATAATGGACAAAACCCTAAGTGACTCTTTCAAACACAGTGAACACAATCCATTCAAACCCTAAGTGAATTGTGAAAATAAAGTGCAAGATATGGGTGGCTAAAAAAATGTACACAATCCATCCAAAAGAAGATGATTGAGGATAAAACACCATCCAACTTTATGAATCGCACCCGGCCTCCATTGACGCGAACAACCTGAGCATTAACCCATTCTCCTTCGTCGCTCGCCAAGAACGCAACCAGCGGAGCCACATCTTCCACCTTTCCCAACCTCTCAAAGGGACTGGATTTGGCCGCGGTTTCCACAGCGGCCTCGCTCCTCCCGGCAAAGAACATATCGGTGGCAACAGGGCCCGGGGCCACACAATTTGCAGTAATCCGAGTGCCCCTTAACTCCTGCGCCAGGATTCTCGTCATCATCTCCATCGCCGCCTTGCTGGCCATGTAGGCGCCAAACCCCGGTGTCAGCATTCCCACACCGGAGCTGCTTATGTTAATTATGCGGCCACCGTCCCCGCGCACGACCCTCCTGGCGGCTTCTCTGCTACACAGAAATACCCCTTTGCAGTTGATGTCGAATGTCCGTTCCCAGTCTTCAACGGAGGTCTGTGCGATGGTAGGATACTTGGCGT
>ML809018.1:0-10274 GCA_009831015.1 Picea engelmannii
GGACTAGTGTCTCTGGTAGGTTGGTGCCTACAAATATTTGTTGATCTGTAATAGAAATACTCAGGAAATTAACTAGAACAAGAAAACAATGAACTATCACCAAAAATGAGATAAAAATGACTATCACTTTGTTTATAATAGGAGGCATTTTCTTGGTATTACATGATGTATTGAATAGGTCGAGCTACAACTAGCTTCTAATATCTATTTAGCTAGATATGTTCAACTAATTGCTTGGGACTTGCACCTAGTTGTTATTCTCCTCCAATAAGCTAAACGAGTGTGCCTTCCAAGAATATGGTTGGTTGAGGGTGTTCCTTCCTTGGGATTCATGTGGGTGTATGTTATGTTTCCCAATTCTTCTCTATTTAAGCTTAGAATTTTCCCCACTTCTGTTAGAAAATGAAGAAAATGCTTGTGCATGTAAGCTTTCAAAAACCATTTAACATGAGCAAGAATTTGTCCCGTGCACCCAACAAGGTAAGAGGTATGTTGTTGATGATGGGTGGTGGTATGGACAGTGTCAAGTAAGGTGTATTGGAGCAAGGGAGACTGAAAATCAAGGATTAACTCAACTGAGTGAGAGATGGTGACATTATCTTCCAGATATGGGGCTTCATAGCCTTTCAGAATGGACGATAAACATTTTACCCAATCTGTTGGAGAATAGTATAAGGGCCATAGAGGATAGGATTTAGTTGGTGATAACGTTGGGATTTAAAATGCTAGTGTTCCATGTAAAACCAAACTTTATCACCAGGAGTAAGAACCATAGGGGAACAATGAGAATCATGGGGGGATTTGTAGAATTGTTGGGATGCCTTTAGTGCTTCAAAAACTTGGGCATGTTTGTGTACTACAGACTGCAAAAATGAAAGAGTGGATGTTTTTTTTCGTTGTTGGTGTGGAGTTTTAGAAGGCTACAAGGTGAGAAGCAGTTAATAAGGGGATAAATTTTGATATACAAAGGAGGCCTCAAAAGGAGACATTCTAGTAGAAATAGGTGCATCACAATTATAAATATGTTGAATGACATGGAGGGTTGTATCCCACTATTTGGTTTTCGTAAATTGATTGCGAAGAGCATGGACAAGTCTACCTCGGTTTGGAAATATGTTTGAGGATGGAAGGCAATAGAATATTTTATTTGAAAACCCAGTAAATCCCATAATGTTTTCCAGAATGTGTTGAGAAAGTGGGTGTTGCAAATAGCGATGATTCTAGTTTGAAGGTGAAAGTGTGGCCAAACATGGTGAAAGACCAAAGAAACAATTTGGGCAGCAGTAGTGGTCTTAGTGAAAGGGATAAAAATATCCATATTAGAGAAAAAAAAATTAACTTAGATAACATCATGTTTGCATAAGTTCTTAGGTAAACCACTAAGGAAATCCATGGAAAGAGAGTCCCAAGAGTCGGAAGGAAGAGGAAGGGGATGATACAAATCAAATTTACAATTTACAATACACAAGAACAAATGAAAATCTCCACTTGACGAGTCATTTAAGGAAAAAATAAATGTCGTTGCAAGTGTTGAACTATTTTCAGAGACCCAAAATGGCCACCATAGGAGGAAGCATGAGCCTCCTTAGATCAAAGTAAGATGATCTTCAGAAGTTTGGATACATAACTGATTGAGTTTATATAGCCACCCATCTCTGATTATGTAATCCAGAAATGACATTTAATTGACCTCATTGGGATGTTGCACATCAACCCATATCTCTACAAAGAAGGGATCAAAATTATATAGAGGGTTCCAAGCCTCATAGGCAACACAACGCACATCCATGAGTTGAACTACCTGCATAGGTGGGAAACTCAAGAGATCATCCATTGATTGAACATGCCCTTCTTGTATTTAATCACCAAATGAAACTGCTAAATGTAAGCATCCCACTTTAAATGACGTTTCTCCTGGATCTTAGCGTGAGAATCGATGAAAATCAAAAGATGATGATGTGTGTATAGGATTGTTTCTTTCCCTATGATGTAATGGTGCCATTGTTTTAATGCTTGGACCAAATTCTTAAACTCTTTTTCATAAGTGATATAATTTTGTTTAGCAACAAATAATGTATATGAATGGTATGCAACAAGGTGTCATCCCTATTTAAGAACTACGCTTGAGTGGCATCCATCTCAATCTCAAAGGGATATTGAAGATCATGTAAGCAAAGTACAGGAGTAGAACAAGGGAAGTTTTGAGAGCCTGAAATTGTTGTTGTGCCAAGGGAGACCACACAAACTTATTTCGGTTGGAGAGATGATGAAGAGGGTGTGCTAATTGAGAGAAGTGGGAAATGAACCACCGATAAAAATTAATTCCACCCATAAAGCTCTTGAGTTTCAGAGTTGAGTGCGGTGTTGGCCACTATGCAAGAGCTCGGACTTTAGTGGGATTTAGGATAACACCCTCGACAGAGATTAAAAAAACCCAAATATTGAACTAAATATTTCCCAAATGAATATTTTTGATGTTTCACATGTAGTTTGTGAGTGCGTAGTAAGTCTAGCACAATGCACACATGGAGCAAATAATCCTTCGAGGTCTTGTTGAAGACAAAGATGTCATCCAAATAAATGAGGCCTTCTAGGCCATGTAAATGTCATCATACATTAATCTAAGTATAAGAATGTATAATAACATATGTAATAAATGTATAAAGAGAACATAAAAAATGATTAGTTGGAGCAAGTACAACCGCTCCAACCATCTCTCTATTGTACAAATACCCATGCAGATGGAATAAAGACTTGGATGGATATCCTTTCCTAAATGATCTCCTCTTTGTTGGGTTGTGTGTTCTTGATGTGTTTCAAAATGTAGTCTCTCCTTGAATGCTTGTCATTATTCCTTGGACTACAACACTTTGGTTTTGTTGCAGGGGACGTATTGGATTGAAGAATTGATTGAAATGCTTATTGAATTATTTGAGACATTTGTGGTGGAGAACTACACTAAAGAAGACATGCAATTTTGAATGATCACTCATGTATGCTTGCCAACTTTGAAAGAGATGGTGAACTTTGAAAGAGATGGTGAGTAAAAATCATGCAAGTGAAATAATCACTCACAAAGTCAAATAAATTATTTCTTCAAGTTATCCTAATTCAAAAATTCCAATCTCTCTATGAAGAAATGAAAATGTTTGTTTTGGAAATATAAGAACTATAAATATCGTGCAAATATCTTGTGTGGGTAATATCATAATCGTTGCTTATGGCATTATTTCAATGTTCATATTGGCGATACAATTCAAGAATGATCTTACCTTGTAATGAAAGGTTATGTTCGTGATGTTGCAATCGATGGAATGATGTGTAAGGTTATTGAAGTCTCTATCTATGAAAAGTCCTGAACAACAATTTTTAGAAATCTAACTTGCTGGAGCAACGAAGTTTAGGATAAGTTTTTCCATTCAATTTTGGATAAATTGGTTGATTATGACCGTTACAATGTTTCTCTTTGAGAATATAAATCTAGCTAATGAAATCAAGACGTACATTTTTTCTTGTAGAATATGGCAGATCTTGGTTTCATTTTTAATGTGCAGAACCCTAGATCCCATCACTGGTAACCTAATCGATAACAACAATGGTTGAATGGAGGACCAATTAATGACTTAATGAAGAAATTGAAATTGGATGAATGCCAGCAGCAACAATTTTTATCGAGTGGCCCGACGCAGTGGGAGAATCTCTTTCCTGTCTCCAATGTTTAAATATCAACCTTCGCCAGGTCCCATGTGCAGAATATCCATCAATTTCCACGCCACCACTATGTCTGGCCTCCCCAGGTGCTTCACCTCCTTATTATCTGTGCTCACCACGACGTACCCTATCTAGTTGGAATCCTTGCAATTCTCCATTGAAGTGGAGCTGCCAAGCCATTTCGCTACTGCTAGGAGAATTATTAATGTAGGGACCCTGGTCAAGTATCATCGCCACTTCCAGGATCTTGAATTTTCAAAGGCATAATTTCTACAAGTTTTGAAGTGAATTCCATGTATCATTATGTCTTAATGTTATGGTAATAGTGTAGAATTTCAATCTGTATCGCACTGGGCTCAATGCATTGAACATGCACTGTTTTTCTTCAAAATTTTGAGAGGCTAATCACGACAACTGTTATCACTTTTGTGAGGCTAATCACATCATTCCAAATTTTTTACTATTGCTAGCATGAGAATGTTTACATGGAGTGAAAGGAATATTTGTATACTGAAGCCATCTCGACTAAAGAGAATAAAATTTATTATTGATCGACGTTCATTATTGATAGTTGACTCCGTACTATCGGTCAATGTATCTATTTGATCATTGCATTATGGTTTCTGGTATACTTTCAGAATGTTATTGATTTTTGTTGGGAGTCAATGCTAGAGAAACAATAGAATAATGGAAAAGTTTTTAAATCTGATGGTCTAAAAGTTACAATGGATCAATGATCTCAATGTAATAAGTTACGCGGTTGATAAGCATATAATGAATTATTGAAAAATTTCATTGAAGTGATTGTAAAACATTGGGAGTCTTATGTATTATATGAAGGATAAGTGAGTCTAGGTTTACTAGTTGAAAAAATATTAAAAACTTGTATCACCCTCCACCATTGTAAAGTTAGTCTTTAGTGGACGAGGTCGGTTTCTCACCAACATTAGTTGATATCTAGTTGATGAAATGAAGTCAATCTCTGCATATTTTTTATTTGATTAATAATGAAAGAGTCATAGTAGAGTCAAGTGATTCAATTCCTTCTTCATATAATATCAAATGCAGACTCCATATATTCTCAAAGTCCAAAAAAGCATAAAGAAGTTCATGCAAGTTTGATGAGTGAAGCAAAGTAGTAGATGATTGAGCATTGATGATGAGAGTGTTGGAAGAAGATAAAGGCATTCAAGAAAGAGACATTTCTAGACAGAAACAAGTGAGAGCTTAAAAGAAAATATGATGGCACAAGAAATATGGAATTGATCGAACCCTTGGTATAAAATTTTCATAATAGTTCTTGAGTTGTGACCTTTGAAGCCAAAAAGAAGATAAATGGTAGGTTGTCTTAAGTATGATATTCCACCATAGGTTGTGTGTAGGGGCTAGATAATCCCAAGACGATCCACTCACCACTTTGAAGGCAACACACAAAAAGGTGTAACAATAAGAGCAAGAGGACGATTGTTGGGTGGGAGCAAAGCATTGTGAGACTCACTGATTGCACAAGATGAAGGATAAAGAGTAACAAGTCATTATTTATATGTACCCTTACCTGGGATGAGCAAGGATTTGAGTGTGTGGGAGATGTTGAGGAGGCCTTCTAGGCCATGTAAATGTCATCATAAATTAAACTAAGTATAAGAATGTATAGAACATATGTAATAAATGTATAAAGAGAAAACAATGAATGATTAGTTGGAACGAGTACAACCACTACAACCATCTCTCTATTGTACAAATACCCATGAAGGCAGAATTGATGGATATCCTTCCCTAAATTATCTCCTCTTTGTTGGGTTGTGTGTGTTCTTGATGTGCTTAACGATGTCGTCTATCCTTGAATGCTTGTTGTCATTCCCTCGACTACAACAGATGACCATAATTTTTCCCAATTGTGCTATGAAAATTTCATTAATTAGCCTCATGAAAGTGTAAGGGGCATTATTAATACCAAATGGCATCACCATCCATTAATAAAGACCAAATTTTCCTTTGAAAGTTGTCTTCCATGTGTCTGTTGCATCTATGTGAACCTGATGATACCCTACTATAAGATCCATTTTGTTACAAAAGCAAGCACCCTTCAAATGATCTAGTAAATCATCAATGTGTGGTAGATGGTATTGATTTTTTAATGTAGCATTATTAAGATCCTGATAGTCCATGACTACATGTCATTCCTCAAACTCCTTCTTAGGAATGATGAAGGAATGAGAGGCACAGGGTGAATAACTTAGTTG
The DNA here is from genome assembly GCA_009831015.1 of Picea engelmannii. Classification (NCBI taxonomy): domain Eukaryota; kingdom Viridiplantae; phylum Streptophyta; class Pinopsida; order Pinales; family Pinaceae; genus Picea; species Picea engelmannii. The sequence goes on from ML809018.1 coordinate 5,955, forward strand.
GATGTGGTCAATATTAATAAGTTGTTGGAGTTGGAATTCCACTTCCTTGGCATCAAGAGGAGCCCGGAGATAAGAAGGGGCATTGGGAAAAGTGGCTCTAGGAATAAGAACGATGGAATGTTCAATGGAATGGATGGGGGGTAGTCTAGTGGGTGAAACAAAGATATATTTTAAGAATGTGAGTAAAGAAACCAGATATGAAGGAAGGGAATGAGAGGGGCTATCTATTTTAAGAGGGCACACTAGATAGAGGGAAATGGATTTGTTGATACTAAATTGATGAATAACAAGTTGGATAGGAAGTAAGGCATGGGATTTCAGAGAGGAAGAGGTGAGGAAATAGGTACATCCATATTTATAAATATGATATTGATGATTGCAAACATGGTATATAGTATGAAGAAGTTCCTGATAGGGAATACCTAGAAGAACATTTGTGGAATCCAAAGGAGACACATCGCAAAGAATATTATCTCAAAAAGGATTGATGGAAAAAGTAATGGAACAAAATTGGGTCACCATCACATGGAGACCATCCTTATGAACCAAACTCAATTGGTAGGGTACCAGATGAGGGGTAGTAGGAAGTGCCAATTTTTGCACCAAATCATGAGAAACCAAATTCTTTTGGCTACCATTGTTGAGGATGAGTGTGGTCATGGATTGCTTGATCTGGAAATTGTGAGTAAAAAAGGTGTTGGTGAAGAAGTTTGGGGATCAGTGGCCATGATGGACAGAGAGGAGTTCAGTTCCATGGTATTCTCCAATTTGATCAGTTTAGGGGGGGGATGTGCTCGAGGAGCACTCACGAGAATCAATGAATAGAGTCTTCATAGGATTTTGATTGCGAAGAACACAACATTCAACTAAGTGAAACTGAGATTTGTGATAAGAACACCATTTGTTAAGCTTAGTCGAGATAGAAGAGGGAGGAGAAGAAGGAGTTGATGAAGGGCCAGCTTTGGATAGAGGACATCAAAGGTGAGGAGTGATATTTCATTTTATAGCCAAGGAACACAGAAAGGCCTTTTATAAGGAAGAGATTTCAATTAAATAAATATTTCTACGTAACAATAATAAAAGACCGAAATTAAATTTAACAATGAGTACCTCTTTGGAATCTTGAATCTGTAACTAAATGAAGATCTTAGTAAACACTTCAATGTAACTTTGGACTGTTGGTGGAGTTTCAACCAATGATCTAGGAGAATCTGATGGTACCCCGAGGGATAGAAGTGATTTTGTAGCGCTTCACAAAAGGAATCTCAAAAACCAATAGGTGGAGGGGTGACCATAGCTTTATCTCCCAAGTGTACCACCAGAGAGGAGGTATCCATTTTGGTGTCCCGCCAAGCTTGAGAAACCCCTTCCAATTGCAAAGTGATGATATGTAGCTTCTCTTCTTCCATCATTTGTGGGCATGTCTACGTACCCATGAATTAATGACCTCACCATTCATATTCCATGAAAACTTAGGCATATGGAAGTGATTATACAACTATAGATGTGTTGGGGATCTTCATTGGAGATGTATGAGTTTATCCAGAGCAATAGATAGGTCCTAAATGGGATAATATTTCACAGATGTAGAATCCTCAAGGGAGGGGTCTCGATGAGGAGGAATTATCTCCATATACCAAAGAAAATGAGAACTGAGAATGGAGAGTGCCTTAAAAATGGAAGAGAAATGGTGTTGGATCCCAAGAGGGAGGAAAAACCATTAATCACACCATATGGAGCAAAACCTAGTGCACTATCCTCTGGATATAGATTTGTATCTAGATTTGGAACTATATATCTACGGGGAAACACTAGATTTGGATCCAACCATGAAGCACATTGTCTAGAGCCTAAAAGGGAGGGCGTTATAACAAACCCTAGCTAAGCACATGCTGAGAAGGCACACTAGAAGAGAGGGGAGGGCATTGAAAACCCTATCACACCCTAGTACAAAATGGGTAAGAGGGGGGGAGTGTGTTAAACCTTAAATAGTGGAACATTAACCCTTAATTGGGGCATATTACATTATTAATGTTAGTTTATTTATGTCGTCTTGGGTCCATTAGTTGTAATTGTACCTCCTTGTCTCCTATATTTACCAAGGAGAACTTTTCATTTGGAATCATTTTGTATTTGGAAATTTATGTGGTGTTTAAGGAGGTTCCCCCCTCAAAGAGGATTATTATCTAAAATTCTATCCTTTTCAAGGCGTTGAGTACTTATTTTGAGGTTCTTTTATGCTATTTTGATATTTGGTTCTTAATATTTGGTATCATAGCTCAAGATCTTGTGGTTTCACTACTACATTTGAGACACCTTGGAATTTTCCCTATAAATGTTTTTATATGGTGCTTCATAAGGAACCCCTTGGAGGATATTTAGTAGATGGATCAAGGTACATGGGGCTCAAATTTCATCTATTGAGGCCTTATACTGTCAGACATATGTATTGTTTAAGTTAGGGTTCTGGAATCATCTTGAATTTAGTCATTGCGAACGTTTCTCTATAAAATGTGTTTTGTAACATGTCAGACCCTGAAATCTAAAGGATATTCATAGAAATTATCTAGTTAGCTGTGATAAAAATTTCATCTTGTGGGTCATCCTACTTTTGTAGATACACCTTGTGAAAGATAGGGTATCTGAATAGTCATATTAACTAATCTCAAACAGGTCTTTCGGGTAAAACAATAATATCGTCTTCAATGAGTATCCAAATTAAGTGAGACTAGTTTCATTGGACATTGGATAGCCTATAGTATTTCTAGTACAATTGTCAAAACCAAATATCATATATTGTGATCTTGGCACACTTTACAAGTACGCTCTCCTGGAAGGGAAAAAAATCAGCAAAAAGTTGGGAAGTTATCATAACTTCCACTTGGCACATCTAATTTTGATCAGACCTGTGGAATTGCAAAGAAGAAATATTAGAGAACTACAAAAATAAAGTTTCAGACCCAAAAGGGCCGAAATTTTGGAGATACAATAGAAGAAATATCATCTAGAAGAACCACCTCGAAATCAATGTTTAAAAGTGATACTTGTCCAACATGCCACAAAAAAAGGGAACTTCTACACCAATTAATACTCCTGACAGTCCTACTTTGACTCTTGATGAAGGTGAAGAAATCCGTAGGGACATAAATGATTTACCAAAGAACACAGTATCAAAAGATGAACTACAAGGGATGATGGATTCAATTGAAGCTAAGTTGGAGGAAATAAATACTAAGATGGAAGGTTTAAAAAGGGAGATCATGGAAGGATTGAAAAAAATCATAATAGAGACGACACCTAAAAGTGAAAATGTATCCCATGAAATTCATAATGAGGACATAAGGAAGATGAATCAATAATGTATAAACTCCAACTTTGGGTTGAATACCAACAACTTTCCTCAGATCGATATGAGGAAGTTTGATGGCAAGGATCCAATCACATGGATACTTCAGATGGAGCAATTCTTTGATCTACATGATGTGCCACATACACAAAAGGTATGAGTTGCTTCTTTATAATTAGAACCCAATCAATTTGTGTGGTATCGATGGATTTTTTCTCGTAAATGACTCGTCACTTGGACAATTTTCACAGAAGAAATGATAGCACACTATGAGGATACAAGGAGTAATACCTTCTTTATCCAATTGATAAATCTCTATCAAAAGGATTCAATTACATAGCACATTGAGAACTTCCAAAGATTGAATACAAAGGTAACATATATTCCAAATGAGCACCCGATTGATGTATTTATAGGAATTTTAAAGGATAACATTCAACACGAGGTTCATCTTTGGGAACCCAAATCATGGGAGAATGCATTTAGGGTGGAAAGAAATGTTGGAAGTAAAAATTAGGGCTACTAGAAGGACCATTCCTAACATCTATCGAGAGAATAATGTTCCTTCTTCTAAAACACCTCAACCTACAAGGCTGAAACCTCAACAATTGCAGGAAAGGAAAGAAAAAGGTTTATGTTTTAATTGTGACAACAAGTATAGTAAGGGACATAAGTGTGGTGAGAATAAATTATTCTCCATAGATTGTGAAGAGGAATAAGAACACGAACAAGAACAAGAACCATAAGAAAATGAAAATGTAGAAGTGATTGTTGATACTGAGAGGGGGGTGAATCAGTATCAAGTACAATTTAAAAACCTTTTTCAACTTTTACTTAAACCATTCAATTATATCCAATGAGCAATGAACAATAGTATAAGAGTTACACCAATACACCACAATACACCATGCACAATATATGAGAAATAATCAATAGTTTTTGTTCAAGGGAAGTAATGACTTCCAAAGGTAGCT